>JAHWFP010180052.1:21767-44653 GCA_023313725.1 Lithobius niger | reverse complement strand
TTTCTCATTTTATTTATTTTGCAATAATCTTCTAAACCCATTAAGAAAGATGGAGACAAAAAACACTGCAAATATGGCTTCAGTGGACCAAAAGAAAAAAAAAAGACACGTTTTGTCCCACAATTTTGCAAAGTAACCAGGTTACTCTGCTACAGAATTTTCTCGACCCCCGATAAAATGTAATCCTGTAGTGCTTAACACATGAAATTAAATTAAGTTCGCGTTTAGGAGCAACTTTGGTGTCGAACATACATTCTCTTATCCCATCCCGTCCCCAACTTTCATTGACCTTTTCAGTTTTTACTTACCAGGGTACATCGAAATAAAAGACGTCCCGAATCATGAGCAGGGTAAGTGTAACACCTCTGTACATAGTGCCGCAAAATATGCCCACCCCAACGCAGCACATAATGGTTGCGATGAGTGTGGCATATGGAACGCGCCGCAAACACACCATGGGCTCATGCCACCCTAAAACAAATGAAAAAGAAATTTATACATAAGTCAAACTGTTTAAAACTCTAGTATAAATATGCAGGGATCTCTATAAATACGAGCCAGGGAGGGAAGGTGGGGGGGGGGGGGATTACAAACCAATGAATTAATTACAACTGAAGAGGCTTACAAATATCCGATTTTAAGGTTGATAGAATTCTTAACATTACAGGGAGAGATGGTGGAAATTCTTCCCTGTAAAAAAAGTTTTCCGAATTATTTATGATGTTGAACCAATTTCCTCCTAACCATATTACGAGTTCTCCTTGTTACAGTAAGAATTACAAGAGAGAGAGAGAGGGAGAGTCAGAGGGAGACAGAGTACGGGGGAAAGAGAGGGAGGGAGGATGAGAGAGAGAGTGAGGGGAAGAAAGAGGACGGTGAGGGAGGGAATGAGAGAGTTAGGGGGCGAGTGAGAGAGGAGGGGAGGAAGAAAGAGGTAGAGAGAGTGAGGAGGAGAAAGAAGGGGAGAGAAGAGAGTGTGTGAAGGGCAGAGAGAGGGTGAGGGAAAAAGGGAGAGAGAGTGCGTGAGGAGTGGGGGAGAGACGAGAGAGAAGGAGGGTGAAAGACAAGAGTGAGGGAGGAAAAGAGAGTGTTGAGGGGAGATAGAAAGCGTGAGACGGAGAGAGAGTGTGAGGGAGAGGGAGGGAGGGAGAGAGAGTGAGGGAGGGGAGAGAGAGAGAGGGAGATAAGGGGAGGGAGAGAGTGAGGAGAGAGGGAGAGAGAGAGGAAATAGTGAGAGGAGAGCGCGAAAGAGGGTGAGGGGAGAGAGAAAGAGAGGAGAGATGGCAAGAGAGAGTGAGGGGGAGAGAGAAAGGAGAGATGGTGTGAGAGAGCGAAGGAGAGAGATAGAGAGAGAAACAGAGTACAAGGGAGAGAGAAAGTGAGGGGGAGAGAGAGACAGGGAGGTAAGGAGAGAGTGAGGGAGAATGAGAGCGAGGTGAGAGAGTGAGGGAGAAAGATATATTATTTAGAGTGCATGCTTGGGGGCACAAAGGCCCTCATAATTTCATTCAAATGGATTGTGTTGGAGATATTTCTCCATTAATAACATCTATTTTTATTTGGCCATCAAAAATACATATCACATAGCTTTTCAGATTTAAATAAAGTAGATTATTATTTTTTTTAATGTATATTGTTTATAGCTTGATCAATTTTCCCCCTTGCCATTATTTGGTGCACATTCGCCACGGCATACCTGTATACGTTAAACGGGCAAAGTTTGGAAGATTTATGGGTTAGGCTAAATGTTTTGTAAGCACATGGTCTCGTATTGCTGTACAGTACCCCATAGGCTACAAGATGCGTGTAATGCAAGTTTTAAAGACAAAGTAATGAGGGGTCAGATGAACGTAAAGACAATGCACCTTGACATCTTCCTTCAAGGACATACTACTACTAAGTTTTGGCAGAAGCACTTTAGATCACTACTAGTAATCTAAAGGGCTTCTAACAACAAAACTTATGGACAAAGAAAAACTACTATGTCAGCATAAATATTGTAAGCACGTGGCAGGCAGTAAGTAAATCAACTGACTGACATTTTTAGTCTTCTGTAGAGCTGAAATAGCTGAGAAGACTATTGCAACTACTTTGTCTGTCCGTCACCTTTTTCAACATCAGAACGGTTCCAGACAGACACAAACCGTTTTTACCATAAGATGCAGCGACCAAAAATTTGATTAAAAAGATGGCAAATTAAAACATTGTTGCTTCCTTGCAGATTATTCCGAAAATTTATTGTACCTTATAATATGTCTGTGGTTATATTTTTTTGTCGGGTAGAACCTTCTAGACCATGAATATAATGGTCATTAAGAAATTACTTACGAAGATTACTCTGCATTTTTAAAGTTACTCTAACAAAGTAGCAAAAAATGCCATTACCGCAACCCTTTCTGACAAATTTCTGAATATAATTTTATGGTTTGTGAAACAATTTTTTTAATCTTTTTTTCGTAATTGGTTGCCAATTGAAAAGCATGCTGAAAAAAAATGTGTTAACACCGACATCGGCAACTTTTAAAGCTTGATTCCTACTAAAATTAACTATTTTAACTTGGATGTTTTTTCAAAGATTCTTAACAGATTTAAAAGTTTTCATATCTACCTCACGCAACATAAACTGCGCTTAACTAACATAGTTTTTGAATATTGTACCAATCCACATTATTTGGTAACATTAATAACTTTCGGTAACATGACATGAGATGTTCATGTTAAATCTCAACGAGTAGTTTTTTAATCAACCAATGCAAAAATGCTACATTACACATGCTAGGTTGTAAAAAATACAAAATTGAGCATACTCCAAATTATGCTCAAATAATTTGGGCGTATGTGTTCTTTGCAGCTATTCGTTTGCTCGTTTCTTAGAAACTGAAAATTCATTTGTTTTCAGAATAGTGGTTTATCTGCACAGAAAATAGTTTTTGGGTATAAAGTGGTATTTAATTTGTGAAGGTTTATTTAGTACTAGTAGCAGCGTCAACTAAGCCTACTTAAAATAGTTAAAAATAAAAGGATTTCTAGTCATTACCATACAGATTAGTGCTGACAGTGGTCATGGTAATGACAATTTTGCACTTCAAGCCTAAGCAGTTCATGGTAGGAAAACTAACCGGTCCCACCAATTACAAAAATGGCCAAGTATCACGCATTTACAATAATCAGACTGAACATATTGCTTTCGTTTCATTGTGGTCTAGCAAATAACTCACAATGTACACTAGTGGCCATCATTTAAAACATAGCTGCATATTGACATTAGTAAAGGCAGTAGGTTATTTACTGTAAGCTTTGACCTCGGTCTCCACGTTAAAGCCGAAATTTCAATGCTTAATTTCTCCACCTTCTTTTAATGTTATCCACTCAAATTTAGTATATAAGCTTTGTTGGACTAAGTGAACATGTGTATCAACTTTTTATTAATTTCCGATTTGTCATATCGGAGAACTGGACTTGAGCCAGAATCGTGATTTGTATTTTTGGCTTGGACTTGCTATTGTCGTTGTTGTACTTTGGACATGTTTATACAATGTTCTCCACAGACTAAACAATTTATCCTAGAAAGCTGTTCTTAGCTGATTCGAAAGAGATACTTCCGCACATGTGCCTTTTACAGAAATAGAAATTTCAATTGGTCTTCCAGAATCAGGGCCCTGAACGATCAGTTTTACTGTTTTAAACATTGTTATCAGGCAACAATGCCAATCAGTAAACACCTAACTTTAGATTAAACAAATGCTAACAATGATAGTGAGAACACAATTCACCCATACTTAGAGGAAAAGTGAAGAGAAAGCATTATCAAGACACACGCTAGTGTGTCGCCCACCAAGATGATAACGATAACACCTATCCAGATATTTTTTTTGTATATATATGTATTTAGATATATATGAGCAATGAGCATGGCGACCACTAAACACGTTGTGTCTTTACAACTAAGGTAGTTTGGCTGTTTTCCGCCATTTGAGGGTAAATAACAATTTGACAGAAAAGGCTGAAAATTCGGGAGACTTTGGTCGCCTGACAACATTAAGTCACTGTTAGTGACACAGCTTAACGTTTTCTTGTTGAAAAAATGACGTGAATAACGCCGATATTTGCCTGATTACTACTTACGACTTACTACTAATAACGCTTTTTTTGTATTACATTACGAAAATAAATTCTTCCATGCTGGTTCTTAGCTCATTTTACAGGTGTTGCTCTGGAGATGTGCCTTTTTCATTAGGGGTCTCCTAATCGGTCAAGTGGTCTAGGGACCTCTAAACAACCAAATTGATTGTTTTACATTGTTTCAAACATTGTTATTATGCATGCAACAATGCCAAACTGAACATTAAATCAATCAATGTGTCTGCAGTACTAAGAAGAAATCTACCCCAAAACAAAACTTGTTAAGGATTCCCGCCAAGCTTTAAGGCTGTGTAAAGTCGTGATATCAAACGCCAAGCTAACCCGACCGAGTAATAGTTTGAAGGTTAATTGAAATATATGAAAATTGCTTGGTGCGCAATTTTCAATTATTTCATTTAACATTTGAAGGCTTAGTCGGTGGGATTAGCTTGGCAAAAGATCTTTGTTTGGGGTAGATACCATATATGTTTGGTCCAAATTGATGAAATCAATTTTTTCTTAGCAATTATGAGGTGGAAACACCAATCTAGTATTCTGGTCCATTTCTTTTTTTACTTTCGTTAGATTTTGAGGTCATCAGCCTCCTTCTTTCATATGATTAGTATGTCTTATTAGGACTGCGGTATCTTCTTGCAAACGCATGAATTTATTTATATCCAGTTTGGCATTGTTGCATAATAACAATGTTTAAAACAATCAATTTGGTCGTTTAAATGTCGCTAGCCCCTGAACCACATGAACCAATTAGAAGAGGCCTTATGAAAAGGGCACATGTCCAGAGTAATACCTGAAAAATGAACTAATAAGCAGCTTTATTCACCGCATGGAAGAATTTATTTTCGTCAAACAAAAATGGCATTAGCCAGTAGCCAGCAACTAGTAACCAGTAATTGGGCAAATATCAGCATTATTCACATAGTTTTTTCAACAAGAAAACGGTAAGTTATCAGGCGACCAAAGTCTCCCGATCAAACAAGTTTCAGCCTTTTCTGTTGCATTGTTATTTATCCTCAGATGCCAGAAAACGGCCAAACTACCTTAGCTGTAATGACAGAACGTGTTTAGTGGTCGCCGCCAACACGTGTGCCTTGATACTTATCATATGAAAAAAAAATAAAGTGACTGCTGTCCTAATAATGTAACGAAAGCCAACCCCCCAAAAAAGAAATGAACCAGAAAACTGGATTGGTCATCTCATAATTGCTAAAAAAAAAAAAATAGATTTCATCAACTTGGACAAAAAAGATTTGATATCTACCCCAAAACAAACCTTGTTAAGGATTCCCGCCAAACTTTTCGGCCGACTGATGTCGTGATATTACACGCCCAGCTAATTCCACTGACTAAGACTTCAAACATTAATTGAAATAATTGAAAATTGCACAGTAAGCAATTTTCATATATTTCATTTAACTTTTGAACTATTACTCGGTGGGATTAGCTTAGCGAAAGAGCTTGGCATTTGATATCACGACTTGGCGGGAATCCTTAACAAGTTTTGTTTTGGGGTAGATCCTTATTACGCCATAGTTTATATCAGGCATGGGCAACCCCCGACCCGCGGGCCACATGCAGACCTGACCCCTAAATCAGGCTTGCAACAGCTTTAAAAAAAAATGTCTCATACGACCCACGTTGTGTCATCCAGACTTAAAATATGTCGCATACGAGTGAGTCTCTAACAAAACTCCGTATAAAAATTAAATTCTACGGTACACAAACAAACAAATTAGACAACTAAAAAAAGTCACGTATACATATATAACCCAAACAAACAAATTAAATAAAACTACCATACTAGCCGTTTTATAGTCGCAATTTAATGGCTAGGCCGTATTATCCTTCAACTTTTTCATGGTTTGGGCCGCAGGCTTAAAAGGTTCCCCACCCCCTGGTTTATATGGTGGTTTGACGTCACCCTCCCATGTTAGAGCTAATATGTCTGCTGCCCATTTGGCTTGCCGTCCTGTAATAATACGAATAAAGGTCAAAGAGCGCTACAGACAAACCAACTTACAACAATGTCAAAGTATCACAAATTAGAAAACAAAAACGAAATTGTTCGATGTTTAATGCACGGTTTAAGTAATTCGAAGCGAAAACAGCAAAGGAACATGAATAAGTTTCCTGTAAGGTTTCAGATACTGCAGTGTTGCTGTACTATTTAGTCGACATGAAACCTTACTGCTGTATCCAACCATTATACACGTAAATAATTCTACTACTTTTTGGGGTATTTTTTTCAGTGTTCTTCAAAGAAGTCGTTGACTTTCCATTCATAACCCTACTGATGATACATATATCAGTTTTCAAGATTCTCAAGGACTTTTCCAGGAATGGAATTTCATTATTACTTTTCAGGACATTTCCAGGTTTTCACAGACTTGTATGAACCCTGAATTACATGAGGAGCTGTGCTAAGCATACTAAGAAGATTACTTTTTAACCATATTCCAGCGATGTCGCTTAAATGGTAAAAAAAAAAAAATTCAGCAGTATGGTTCCACATCGAGTGCAGCAACACTGCAGTAATTGAAACCTTAAAGGAAAGTTTAAGTGTGTTCCTTTGCTGTTTTGACTTCAGATCAGTTAAACCATACATCAAACATCAAATGAGTTTGTTCTTGTTTTCTATTTAGATGTGTTTCCCAGATCCCAGTGTCTTCCAAAAGGCAAGAAAGCTGATAAAATTCTGCTATGCAGATAACAATGACATTACCTTGTGTGTAATAACTCATCAGATGTTTTGTAATGACATCTAGCGGTGAGAAAGTGATTTAAAACATGGTCGTGGTAATGACAGCCACAATTGTTTAAAATCTACAAAGTTATAATTTAGCTTGAGCACACAAAAAAATATCAGCAGAATAAAAATAATATACCTAGGCTAGCCAGAATCTCGCAGATGATTTTTGGTATTAATTAAAAATCTTTAAACAAAACATGACAGTTTCAGTTTGTGACAGGTTATGGTATGTTGATTGGCAAATTTGTCTGAGGCAGTAATCATACTCCGACTCGGCAATAGCAGAGTACGTATATGATTGAAGTCCTCACGCCAGCAAAACTAGCAAAACTAAAATTTTTAATATCTCCATTCCTATTTAATATTTTTCGAAGTTTCCTGGCCCTTCCTCCTCAAAGAGCCCACTTTTCAATGGTCTAGCCATTCCAGAGTTACTGGGACTATGAACAATCAGTTTTATTGTTTTACATTGTTTTAAACATTGTAATTAAGGAACAATGCCAATCAGCAAATGTCAGCTGCAAGGCAGGGTGAAGAATAAAGAAATACTAACAATGCTGGTGAGCCAACAATTACTCACCCACAAATTTAGTGTAACTAGTCTAAACAGATGACTGTTGATGGGCATTGATTGTTGATAGGTTGATGGTTGAGCTGTGGTGGTGAGGACTGCAAAGACTGAAGGTTGTGTATGATCTATGTTCTCAGGGTTATGTTCGACCAGTGTTATGTCATTTTATGTGTATTTAGTGTTGCAGGGCATATGGCTTTGGGCCATGGCTCTTAATAAAGAATTGAAAGAATCCTTGTTTCAGCTAAACACATTATGTAGTTTGAAACCAAACTAAGCTACGTTGTGATTTTCGAGTGAGACAAATAGGCATTGAAATTGGCAGCTAGAAATGATATAGTGGCTTATTTATTTATTAGATGCAGGTTTTCAGAGCTGAGCTGAATTATTTCAAAGTGGTACTGTGAGTGTGTGTGTGTGTGTGTGTGTGCATTCACACCTTTGTAAATGTGTAAAAAATTATGTCTGTCAAGGTGTTAGTTTTGTTTATAGCCTATACAGTGCAATTTTTAAAAAGCTATAGGAATACTGTACACTGTCGCCCCAGTTTAAAAAACCACCACATTTATACCACTGCAGACAACATAAACCCAACAAACAATATACTAAACCCTAGCAATTCAAGGTGTACATGAATAGAAGAAAAACTTCAATCTCAACTAAAACTTACAGAAGTAAAACTTACAGAACCATCGTACTCGCACTGTACCCACAAGAAAAGGTAGCGTTTACAAATCCTACCTCCTTCTTTGTTCCGTTTTTTCGTTCTTAAACTGGCAGGAATGGGCCGGATTCGCTTGGGAAAATCCTCACTACGTGTGCCGCACGCTTTATCTGCATAAATGCATTCTGATCTCTGGTCACCAAATCGCACTGAGCCAACTTTAGCCCTTCTTGGCAAAGTTAGTGTCGCACTAGACGAAGTGGACGCCACAGGAAGTGGCTCCATTAAAACAATCTTCAAATCAATAAATAAAATACATAAAAGATGATCTCACTCAGCGGCTACATGTCACCGAAGGAAGCCAGGTATTGCACGAGCAGCTACCTGGCTCATCTTTCTCAGAGGAGAGTCACCTAATGCAGAAGAGCCAGCAGTCACACAGTATTGACATCTACCAGACCACCACAACCAGCCACTTTACATCGCATCGCTAGGCAGGTGACCTGGCACGCGGGCGGGCGTGGATCCATCAACATGCAAGGAGGCAGAACAGCAGCACCTTTGTCGTTAAGTCTTGTGTTTTCCTTAACAAAGACTGAGACCCACATACCATTATATAGTCTAATATTAAATTGGTTACAAAACAATTTACATTAGAAGTGATTGAGGTTTATTTTACGCTTTAATTGCAATTGAAATAATGCGTTCAACTTGAACAGTTTTCAGTACAGTAGCCCAGTAGAATGTTATAAAATTGACATTGACCACTCGGACAGGAAACAAATGCCATTTTGAACCATTAAAAAAAGTGTGTGGTCAAGGTTAGAGAAAGAAAAACAATAACATGCTGACAATTTTTATAAAGTCAATGTCTCGATGTGAGACTTGAAGCAGCAAAGTTTTATAACCTTTACAGAACTCGTGGTATAACCTCTTTAAAATGTCTACTTATTAAGCATTTAACATGTCCTAATATCAGGGTTCGTACGTTACAAATGAAACCATTTTCAAGGATTTTTCAAGGCTATCTTACAAACAATTTCAAGGCTCTTTGCACAATAGACTACCTTCCAGTATTTTACCAGCTGTCATTGTCAGCACCATTGTGATCTCAGTTTACACTAGGAAGAAGCTAAACTGTTGTAAACAATGATGAACATTATGTCCTCCATCCCACCAGTGGACGAGGAGGAATACAGCAAGTGGAACAGCACTAATTACTCAGATGCCCCTTCTGGCAAAAATTGCTTGCACTGTACGGGACCTCTCCAATATTTTCTGTCTCCAATCCGAGTGAAGCACTTTTCTCAGGCGAACTAGATTCTGCTGACAAACTATTTTTAATCATTTATTTATTTATTTAATTTTATAACTACATTAATATTAATGTTATGGCATTAACCTCTTTCCAAACAAACTACACTTACAAAATTCAAAGCTCCAACAACAAAAATTGTAAATTTGCAATGTTTTTCAAGACTTGAATTTTCGGTTTTCAACGCTTTACAAGGAATTCAAGGCTGTGTACGAATCCTGTAAAATGTGTAGGCCGTATGTGGTGTGTAAAAGAAATTTGGTAACATTATTTTTATCAAAAGAATACTACCGTAACACTTCACACTACAATTTTTATTATTGACAGCCTTATTTCGTATAAATTCGAATGTCCATGGAAAGAAAATCATGTATCAATAACATACGTGCAAACACGTATTAAAATTGTCATTTTATTTTACCTTGGAATTAACAATAAACATTATTTAGGTACTTTACTTTTATGGGTTGGTTAGGTTAGGCCAAAGAAAAACAAAAATTTGGCGGCTGCAATACTGAAATTAAAACTAGGCGTTTGTTGTTAGGAGTTAGTTGTTAGGAGTATCATGGGAGGCGCATTATGGTACTTTTTTTCCTAAAAGAAAAATAGCCTACACCATATAAGCTTTTTAAAGGACAAACCTAGCGTCATGCAGTTTTTTTTTTGTAAGTGCATTTTCTGTTTCTTAATTTCTACACAGCGTTTTTGCTACTTTATTAGAGGATTTATGAAGAAATGTGAATGTTAAGCAATATGATTATCCCTCCCTTCCCTGACAATGCATTACAAAATGGACCAAAAGGGGAAAAATAAAAAAGATAAGGGTAGTGAGGCAAAAGTGGTTACAGCAACCAAACCTTTTTTTTTTTTTTGTTGGCATTAGGCTATGCAAAGCGGAGCAAAACAGTTTCTTATTCTGCGCTACTAACTTTTGAGGCAATACGCTATTCACTTTGAGCTTTCCACATTAATTTTAATAATTTATGGAAATAAAATAGATTAAAGGGTTCTGAAATTTGAATACTTTCTTCCTCTCTTTAACTTTCTTCCAGTGTTTGCACTTTTTCTTATTCAGTAGTCATTTAGGTCTAGGACAAAAAAGTATGGTTAATCTCTTGAACGAACAACTACACAGCGTTAAGGCCAATGGAAATGGATCGTATGGAGATTAGTGCTGTGTAGTATTAAGATACTGCACGACAGTTCTTAAAACAGCCATCTATAGTAATTATGGTAATTTAGGAGGAAAAACTTACAGGCTATAATTTTATTATCACAAAACGATGGTAATTACAAATTACATACATTTAACATTTTATGCTAAATCTGCTTTTGTTAAGGAAGCAGGCTGAAGTAAAAGTAAACATTATGACAGTGATAGTCTGTCTGCTCAAGTAAGAAATTTAGTATTGGGGTACGTTTTATTCTTTTTTTGTGAGAGAATTTTTGTTACTAATGTTATAAATCATTAGTAACAAAGTTATTGTTGTAGTGATTTATAATCAGAATTTGGTATCGTCACTAATGCAATCTGTTTTCATTTAAGTTAGGCTAAATACCAAATTTTAATTCAAGAAAAAATATAAAACTATTTTTTAGTTGGTTTAAATCAAGTTTTACATTTGGTCAATTTCATCAAGCAAGCTAGATTTTCCGATTTGAGATATTTATTAAAGAGATTGGTGACAGATCATCTGGAGTTACGTTCCTTAAGTGATTGTAGCAACTAGTTTTTTTTAAGGGTGTAATGAACAGATCTTCTAGAGGGGCTAGTTTAGTTCATTTAAATGATTGTTGCAACTACTGTAGTTTGGCGTGCTGCCTATTAGGGACTTGCCCATCATTGAACAGAAATTAAACTGCTACAAAGGGGTTTTATTTTCCCCCATAATTTTGATGCCATTGATACCATAACATGACTGGTATAAGTGGAAACGTCTCTTATTGCAATAATGAATACCCTACCACTGCACCCCCAATGTTCCCCCATTGTGTGGTCTGAATACCCCTCCCCCATCCCTGTGCCCCCTCCCTTGGAACCCCTGGTGTTTGGACTTCTGAGGGAAGTAAATAGCGTCATCAATGAAGGGCGCCACTGTTGTTCTCAGTGTGGCTGAATTGCCTGTTTCTCCATTTTGATACCAAGCGTAATAAGCAGCAATAATGTTCCTACACACCTGCAAATGTTTTTACTTTAAACAATTCCGTAATAATAAATTAGTAAATGTAGTACATATTTAGACTTTTTTATAAGATTGCAAGAGTTAGTAAAAAAAATTAAATATGTAGTACAGTGGAACGAAATAAATTATAAAAATGGTGCTCCTAATTTGTTGCTAGGTTAGGCCTAAGGACGCAGCTGACTTCGTCAGCGGTAGCGGCTTCTACGTGTGACTGCAGACGTTACCAGGTTACGCAAACGATCGACACACTGCATATTTCTAAAGAAATGCCTTCTGCATTGTTTCTGATAGGAAAATACAAACTTTTATTTGAAATGAAAGCAACAAACGCATCATAACATGTCGACATTGTAGCGTTTGAAGCAAGTGATGCCTGGAAGCCTATTATCAAGTTCAGGTATACTGACCATGTTTTGTATTACAGCGGGTCGACCAATGAAAGCTACAGGACATTCCCTTACCGATTTAGTTTTAAATTTAGCCAATGAATACCGACTTACAGTGATAACACCACAGCAGCTTTCGAAAGCTACTTAAGTGTTATTGCTGTTAAGTCGGTTGTGATTGGACGAATTTAGTACACGATCAAGAGAGCAAATTGCAGTCAGGAAAATTCTCTATACTAATTGTTCCCCGACGTAACATACACCGGTCTAGATGATTCCCGCTGCTTCAACTCGGCTCTAATAGTCAGCATTATTGAAGCAGTAGTGTTTGTTTCTAATTGTTAGGGCGCATGTCCGTCCGTTCTCATTGTCGGCCGCTCTTCTTTGCTACGTGGGACGAATAAGCCCACTCGCCCTCTTGCTGATTATTGAAGCTTTGTTTAATCCTGATCCCTAACAATCCTTTTAGCTCTGCTCCTGAGCTAAGTCTGCTCCTAAGCGAAATATACATATAGATAATAATCCTGGATGGCAAAAAAAAAAAAAAGAAAGGTCGACAATATTAGAAAAGGCACAGTAAATGGCCAGCAACAATAAGAATCTAACAATCGCTTTTAACAACCACTTTAAACTCACGATGTTTAGGGAATGGTAAGACTTCTGTAAATGAAAACAAAACCCTACGAGGCATTGTCGGCGATTTATTTTCTGCATTTCCCAGGAAAAAAAAGGCCAAAGCTGCTGGGCTACAAGTTTCAACTATGTTCTACAAAAGCGTACTTATTTATTTTCCCATAGAAATATTCAAATGTCAGTGCTTGCAGATAGGGTGTGAAGGGGGTTCGGGCTGTGTCGGACTTGGGATCGCTGATTGAGTAAGCGAAGCAAACGAAAATTGGCGTTTGTTAGCCAGAATGCTTAAAAATCTGATTGGCTGGGTTTCTTTTTTTGGCAGATTTCCATATAACACCATCCTGCATAGCATGGGCTTCCTCTAGCATATGTATAGAATTCACAAGCCGTTTTAGAAGGCTGGTTGTTTTATTAAGCACCACTTACTGCTGTCACTAACGTAACAAAAGGTAACAATGGCTTGGTTATTCTTAGGACTCAGAGGGCAGGAAGCAGAAAAGTTCGTTGGTTACCGCTGTAAACAAACATCTTGAAAATCTTAAGTGATAGTCTACTTTGTTTTTTTAAACAGTTTTAATCCAACATTTTCAAAATGGTGGTGTGCCTCTCATGAATACTCAGGAACCAGCATATCCTCAAGTGGCTAAACTAGTCACTCCAGATCTGTCGACTCGCCTCAATGCAAAATGGAATAGCTGGCTACTAAGGCCCACTAGGATGACAAGTGATGCATCCAGTGACAACTGAGAAGCACAGGATTTTCAAATAGTGTATTTAACGACTGTCTGCAAAATGGACGACAAGTGAAAGTTGTTTTTTATCTGAAGTAGTAGTTTCGTGGCCTGAGGAAGGTGACAGACTCACAAGTAACTTTACTGGTGATATCACCGAAAATTCGCATGTAGTGCAACTTCTAACTGGGAATTTGTGCTGCAATTTTGGTTTGCGTAAATCATACAATATGATTGTAGGTAATTGTAAACAAACAACAATTTTGAGGCCAAAAATCCCTTGTATGGAAAAAATAGTGAAAACACCCCAGATCACATAGAAAAATCCTATCATCACTAACTGAATCTACAAAGTTTGCATGTGACACTGTATTCGAAACCAAGAAACAAAAAACACTGTTGCCTGCATAGACCACAGAATGAGTATGTCATTGGGTGCGTGAGAATTCCTGTTTGCCAAACTGAAATGAGCAACAATGCACGAGTGGAAAGGCAAGTGCTCCCACATTACTGGTGCTGAACAAAAACAAGCAAGCACATATGCCCTATTATGAACTTCATACAAAACAACAAATTCAACAATGAATGGCATCAATAAACTTAGTAACAAAATTGGTAACCAAGTTACTGTCATAAACTGCTTCTACAATACGTTGTCAAGGTTCAATTGTTGCAATAAAATCATTGCTTTGTACATCTTTGTTGGGCTGATAACCCAGGCTTTCAGGGTAAATGCTTGGAATAAACAACAAACAAACAACCATCAACTTAAGAAAATTTACCCATGTCTAATTTCCCTTGTTGGTTAAAGAAGAACTTTGGAACTTTGTCTGGCTGTTGCAGACATAGGGCCTTAGGGCTTCCGGCAGATAACCAGGAGTGGTTAACGCTCGTTAAACCCTTTGAACTTTGGAATCAAACAACAATGCCTCCTGTTGTTAAAAAAAAAAAGGTGATGGAGTAATTTCCTTTGTTGGTTGAAGGAGAATTTTGGATTCAAACAACATCTTACAACAAATTACACAATACCACAAAATAGACAAAAAACATTTGTCTAACTTGAATTTTCGGTGATAAATTTACACGATCACCATCATCAGAAGCTCAGAAATGATACAAACAACGGTCACATTTTGGCAAACAAAAAGTCCACACGACAAAAAAAGTCTCAGCGATCCACCATTTTGAATCGCGACCACTGATCTCAATGCTAAATATCTAGACCGAGTTCAGCTTTCCATTGACGATCGAGACAGGTGCTAAGTGAAGGGTGCACGTGAAGGGTGCTAAGTGAAGGGTCCACGTGAGATTATTACTCACCTTCCTGGACGAAATGAAGTTATCAACAAAGTTCTTGAGCAACATGGTGTTAATTGTTGGCTGCGTTACCCTCGGAACTTGAAGAAGCTACTTGGTGGTAGGTGTTTCTGCCCCCGCCCCCCCACAGGGGCCCCCTGTGCCTCCTCCTGAACCCTGTGTAGTTCCACCACAGACTCCCCACCGATATGGCACTCGCAGCAAGACTCGTAATGCCCTTCCTCCTCCTCCTCCTCCTCCACCCCCTCCACCTTTGTCTCAACATGGTGGTTCCTTCTCCAAGGTTACTCCAGAATTTTTTCCCCCTGTTATCCGGCAAGTACAGCAAGGGATAGTGTATTGCGTCCCATGTGGATCATGTGAGGCGGTTTATGTTGGAGAAACCCACCGACAACTTGTTGAACGTCTCCAAGAACACCTTAGTGACACAAGGAAAGGCGTATTGCGGAATGGCATTGCGAGACATAGCGAACAGAAAAACCACAAGATTGCTTGGGAAGATACGTCAGTGCTTTTTAAATCCAACTCCCTCAATGACGCTCATTTAAGAGCCCTAGAGGCTATTGCCATAAAGCACTACCAACGGAAGATGGTCCCCTTAATGAACGTGGCGAATCCTGCGTATTCCAACATTGACAAATTCGTGCACCCTTCACTTAGCACCTGTCTCGATCGTCAATGGAAAGTTGAACTCGGTCTAGATATTTAGCGTTGAGATCAGTGGTCGCGATTCAAAATGGTGGACCGCTGAGACGTTTTTTGTCGTGTAGACTATTTGTCTGCCAAAATGTGACCGTTGTTTGTATCATTTCTGAGCTTCTGATGATGGTGATCGTGTAAATTTATCACCGAAACTTCAAGTTAGACAAATGTTTTTGTCTATTTTGTGGTATTGTGTAATTTGTTGTAAGATGTTCAATTCAATTAGCCACAGTATTTGCCGGTTCCCGGTTTTTTCCATTCAAACAACAATGCCTCCATATTGTTTGGAAAGGGTGATAGAGTAATGTTTCCCTTGTCGTTTGAACAAGAACTTTGGAAAAGAACAGCAATACATCCTACTGTTAGAAAACGGTGACGGGGCAATTTCTTATTTCCTTTGTTGGTTGAAGGAGAACTTTGGAATCAAACAATTCCTCCTATTGTTAGAAAAGGCTAAAGAGGCAATTTTTTACTTTCCTTCTTGATTGAAGAAAACTCTGAAATCGAACAACAATGCCTCCTGTTGTTTGAAAAGAGTGGTGGGGTAATTTCTTATCATATCAAAAACCAAAAATGTTAAAAGGGGCCGCCAAGTTCCAAATGGTTCGGCCCTTCAAAGGAGTGATATCAACACACCAAAACATTCGCCAAGTTAATCGCACCGCTTAATAATTCGAAGGTTAAATGAAAACTAGAACATTGCTACTTTCGGTAACAATGTTCAAGTTTTCATTTAACGTCCAAAGTATTAGTCGGTGCGATTAAGTTGGCGAATGTTTTGGTGTGTTGATATCACTACTTTGAAAGGCCGAACCATTTGGAACTTGGCGGCCCCTTTTACCAGTTTTGTTTTTTGATATGATATCACTCCTTTTTTTAAATTGTGTATTGATTCAACTCCACTACCGTGCAGATGAGTAATAAAGTGCCACGTCAACAAGAAATTGGTTTTCAACAATTTGCTACTACCTTTTGCCTATAGGCCGAACCATTCTCAACTTAATCACCTCTTTATTGGTTTTAATTTTCTTGTATTTTTTTGTATTTAGTTAGTTTTGGTGTGTTGATATCACTCCTTTGAAGGGCCGAACCATTCTCAACTTGGTGGCCTCCTTACTAGTTTTTGGCTTTGTTTATATTGCTTTGTTTTTACACTTGGTTTATTTTTCGTTAATTGAACGTGAATACAATTTCTTTGCAACGCTGTTTAGATTTATTGTGATACACTAGTGTGTGCCTCGGCACGTACGTCAGTATACACGTTTTCATTGTCCAAACTTTGGCCGTCCAATGAGAGACGATGCCGACAATACTAACAATGGTCATAACAATATTTTCGTACTTACGCGCCCTCCCACGCCATCCCTGTTACGCCCCCAGGCGCGAAACCATAAAAGGTACGCAGTTCGTATTGTAGTGCACTCATTCGTCCAATTTCATAGCTGGAAGCCTTCCCGTTATCTCGGAATCGATGAATAATCACCCTATGGGATTTAACATGGGGATGAGCGGACTAGCTAGCTAGCTAGTTAGTAACAGATTTTCAACGTTATTGAGGGGCACATTTTGCATTGAAAGCAGCATAGCTGGCATTCAAACACGAGTTAATTTTTGTCAGGTGGGTTATTGCTCTTGATTTCAACACAATTTAAGCTTTTATACCTCATTATTATTTTTCCCCAAGTACCTGAAATACTATCAAACTTCTTTTTTAATACATATCACAAACCTTTCATGAGTAGCTTCTATGTTACACCTGCAGTTTATTTGCTTTTGTAATTAAGTCAGTTTTTTTTAGCTTTCTTACGGGTGGGGTTTAATAGACTTCCTTCCCTTTGCTTACGCACAATTGGTGAATAAAAGTTTTTTTAATTTTAGGTCTAGTGGACACCGGTTTCACGTTCTGTTTAAGAAGACTTCGCACACATACTGTGACTGTATAATATATTAGGCTACAGTATATTATGGTGGAGCTGATGCGAAGATACTTTATTTCCTGTTTACATTAGAGATACAACGGTCTCTTCATGTTAACGGTGTTGCTGCTTCCTAGAGAAACAAGATTTACTCCCATGCTATTAAAGCGTTAAATCCAGCAAGTTATTACGAAGGTTCCCCACACACTGTCATCACATGCAATTAAGAGATAGTGTCTAAGCTCAGACAAGTTCTTTCCTCACTCCCATCCTTTTTTATTTTGCACGGGTTTTTAAATACATTACAACTGCAGCGATATGCTTCGTGTAAATCGGAATATAATTTACACAAAACTGAAAATAAAAAAGAAAGGCAGTTTAGTTTGTTGTAGTAAGAATAAATCTGGGATGGCCCATGAAAATCAAAAACCATGTCATTGGTTTTATGAAAATAATTTTAACTTTAAACAAATTATAAAAAGGGGATTTAAAAATAAAAAATTGGTTGGTTTTCAGGTCCCTCCACATTGATTTTTTCGCTAAAATTAAAAGAAATGACGCTGCAAAAAAAGCAATTACAGATCAAAAATGGTCTTTATGGTGCGGCATGAAAACATAAAATTACCATTCTTGCCATATTAAAATAACTTATGGACACGTGGTAAGTAGAATTATGAGGTAGCGTTCTTTACTTTACCCAAAATGCAAAAATAATTCTCTAAAATATAAAAGCAAATACGGCCGAAATATAAAATAAAATAAATTTTCTGCCACCTGCATTAATTTCTTTAATAAAGACACCTACTTTCTTTTTTAAAGTAGCCTAATAAAGAAACCCTGATGCATAATTTTTTTTTTAATTATGCTACGTAAATAATAATGGTTCAGCTGATTTTATTCACTGGCGGAAGCTGAAATTCAACACTGGTCTCAAAATATTGATTTATAAAATCAATGACAACTGCAAAGTGGTCGCCTAGGACAGTGGCTCATGATGCGTTCAATTTATTCTGTGTTACATCACACTGCAACTAGAATGTAAACATTACGTAAACTGTGTTTACTTCGTTAAGCTATGCTGATCAAACAGTAAAATGTGAGACGAGTCTACCAAAATGTTCAGTCAAACGAGAAAATGGGGCCAATAAATCTAAAGCTGTGCCACAATGGCATTCATCAGTTCACTGATTTTAGAGCAAGTGAACCATTTCAAAATTCATTACGTCTACCTTTTAAAACAGCTACTTAACCTACTGTAACTTAACAATTGAAACCTAAATAAAAAAATTAAAAAAAAAACTACTTAGGCTACATAGCCGATAGCCTAGCTCAGTCTAAGGAACAATCACCTTTTGGTTGTGAAGATATAAAATGATCCACGGTGACATAAACAATGGTCAATTTATTTTGAATCTGGAGGTTGATTTATTACAGCCGACAGACATGACAAGGTAAGCCAATGGTTACTTTGGGTGTATTTTCGATACACAAATTATTCTGAGGATGGAATAGCCTTAGTACTATCCATCTGTTGTATTGTTTTTTTTTTTGAAATTGCGTATTTTCTCCACAGTAATGAATTCCGTTTTTGAAAGTAAAAGATCGTTTGGAATTCTTTCTCTGTTATAACGAATAGATTTCAAATTTTCAATGGAAAAATTGACTGTGTTGCCAAAGAAAGGTAAAAATCCAAGCAGTGATGGGTGCAAGTCAATCCAGACGTGGAATTAATTGACTAAATTCCATGTTTGTTGGCTTGGTGTTATTGATTTCATTTAATGTTTTAATCCGCTTGACTTAATTTGGACTTGTCATGGATAGTTCACCAAAATCATAAAATGAGTAGGTAAGAAATAACCGACTTGATTTTTCATTAATTCATTTCTTGTTCCTCTAAGGTTCTTGACTTTCAAGTCCCTCATTGGAATGGCATTCAAAATTCAAAATACTGTAGTACTCTGAAAGCTCATATCGATAAAATCAATAAATTCTTGATAAATGTAAGCACAATTTCAGACAACAGGAATCCTCACCAGATGCTTGCAAATTTTCGACAGACAGTATTATTGGTCTGTCTTCATTAAGTACTAACAGTTTTTATATCTTGCAACTAGGCTACATCATTTTGGGAATCATGGTTCAAACACGGCGCTCGGCGTGGCCCACTGTATGCGTTGAGCCCACGCTCCCACTCTTCTTGTAGCAGAAACCTGATCCCTACATTTGAAGTTCCTTGCGTATTCATCAGGAAGGCTACATTTTTTTTAGATGTTGCTGGATGGCCAGGGATTCATGTCCTCTTAAATATGATGTTTGACTGCAGCAGTGTTGATGTTCGGTTCCGTCCAATTTCATGCTTGTCTCTGCCATGTGTTGTTTAGCCCTCATTCTAACTCCCACTCGTGTTTCTCTAATGTTAACTTTGCCATCTGGGAGGACATGCTTTTTCCTTTGAAATGGCTCTGCCGAAGGCGTGGATGAAGGCCTTTGAGAATACTGAAAACCGCTTGAACTTACCCAGTGTGCGTTAACTATCCTCGATTGGGACTTTCATTCCGGTGCCGCCGAGGATGGATGTTAACTCGTTGCAAATGTTGTCACCAACATCCAGTCTTTATTGGACGGATTTTCCTGGATCCCTGAGATGAGACTAAGGTTTCAACAAATTGCGTTGGCAAAACCACCAAGGTACACCCCAACCGTTACCTTGGAACAAACAAAGTGAATAGAAGGCCTTGAGGCAGCTGAATAAGATGATCTAGTGTATAGTCTGCAGCGACTTCACTCGGAGGGTCATCTAACATCGGACGACTGAAGGAACTTAAGCCACAGCAGAAGATCCTAGCTGAAGTTAAGACTCACAAAGAGGAGCCCCGTTTGCTTGTTTGTGTTGGCGACTAGCAATAGAAAATGATGCTCAAATTGGAATATCTCGGGAACAGCATAAGCTAGAGACAAACGGTTTGCGGCATTCTGCTCAGATTTCTAAGGGCTATACAACAGCCCTTTCTTCAATAGTACTTGGGTAAAAGAAAATTTTACATCTCTGTAAATGCATAAATTAGAGAAACCATGCATGGTGCAAGAAGTATTTGGCATGTCGCGCGTACTTCATGAGGTCTACTGTTCACATAGCAACTGCAACTGGAATGACATTCGAGAGGGTTGGATTAAATCTAAAAGACGAACTGCTGAAAAAACGAAAAAGAGAAAGTAACGAGGTAGACAAGAGCATTTTGTCCAAGATCCCAAACACTCATGAAGGAGTGCACAGAGTACCATGTGATGGCAAAACATCGGAGAAACGCGAGTGGGAGTTAGTACCAGGGTTAAACAACACATGGCGGATATGAAGAATGACATCACGAAAAACAGAATTGCATCCCATCACGTGTAGACAAAGCATGAAATTGGATGGAGCAGAACATCAACGCTGCTGAGATCAAACGTCCCATTTGATTGACATTTAAGAGGACTAGAATTCCTGGCCATCCAGTAACATCTAAAAAAAAAAAGGAGCCACTCCGATGAATACACAAACTGTAGCTTCAAATCTGGGAAACAGGTTTCTGTGCAGAGGAGATTTTTACACGAGACTCAAGGCACTGGGAGAGTGGGCCTGACACATACAGTGAGCCACACCGAACCCTAATTTCAAATCATAATTACCAAACGATATAGTTGCAATATCTAAAAACTGTTAGTGCCTAGAGCTGTGTCGATAACCGAAACCGAACCGCGGTTCGGTTTCGGTTTTTACTTATAAACCGAAACCGAATTGGACGTTTTTTTAAAAACCGGGGTTTTTTTTTTAAAGCAGGTATGAATAACTTAAAGGCAATTTTGCATACATATGTGTGTGTCTTTGCAGGGATGTTTAACCATAAAAAACTAATCGTTGTCTTTTATAAATAAAATAATATCATACAAACTAATCGACGGCTTTGTCCGAAATGGCAGTAGCAGACAATTATAATGGTGACTGCCACAACAACGAACGGGAGGAATGTCGTTCAATTAAACAAACTGTGCCAACGTTTGCATTGCTAAGCAAAAAGCATTAGCATCAAATATAATAACTAGCTACAGGTATTTGGGATTGTTAAATATTTCGCCAAACGTTACGTGGTTGTTTACATCTTTCTCGAACGGTAGGCACCATGCAGGTAGGCACCTTGGTCAGCGTAGCGGATTACAGATTGCTACTTGCGAATAATTCTCCAGGAAAAGTGCATCGATCACTACGTTGAAGTTTTGTTTTCAACTAGATTATTATACAAACGCCAATAAAAATTTAAGTACTTTTTCCGATTACAATTTTAAAAATAAAGCATTTTCAAAAAACAGTAACTCCAACATTTTGTGCAAGGGTGTGTTGGAAGTTAGCGTTCCTGGCCAAACAATCGTTCAAAACTGACGCACATGCGAAAACATCAACATAGCGTCGCTCGTGGATGCGGGGACATTTTTGTGATTTAAAAATGTCTTTTATCATTGGAACAACAAAACCGAAATCGAAACCGATACCGAGGCTTCCTTTGTAAGAAAAACCGAAGCCGAACCGATTCGTAAAAAAATGAAACCGACATAGCACTATTAGTGCTATATGAAGATGGACAAATAAAACTAGACAATGACTTGGTTGGGAGTTGAATTTGACTCATGAATTTGAACTGGAATTATTGATCTGAAGGTAATTGCTTCACAATAGGGAATTTAGATAAAAATGGACAGATTTGCCGTTCCCTTGAGTAGGCAATAGGTTTAATTGGCTCAAATTCGATGAAATAGAGTTATGCCATTGTTGGATTCAAGGAAACAGAAGTTTATCCATGGATGTCAAGGCTCTGGACTGAGAAACCTCTAAACATCACAGGGGGCAGAGACATGTTATTGTCCAGAATAGATTCCATAGTCGCTGAAGAAGGTTGGTAGCATCTCACACTATCTACTAAGAGGGGAAGCGAAGGGGTGAGAGAGAAGGTTAAAGGGAAAAGGGAGGGGTGAAAAGAGCGAAGTCCCATTATATTAACACTTCCAAACTCTCAGGAGGAAAAAACCTTGTTAACATTGTCCTGTTGAACAAACATGGGAGGGTTGTAGCAAGGAAGGGGACAGGAGAAGAGGAGAAGGGGAAGAGAGGGGGAAGAAGAGGCAAGAAAGAAAGCAGGGGGAACTGGAGGGAACGAATGAAGAAAGAGTAAGTCCTGTTAACACTAAGGCTACATTAGACGAGCTATATACACGGCGGAGGATGGGTCAGGTTCACATTTCACACCAGATTCCACTGTGGATGAGTAAAATCTAAAAGATCAATCAAAACAATGAAATATCGCAAACGCGAGTCACTTTCCCAAGAAGACCAAACCCACGAGAGGCTAAGACTGGGAGACTCAATCCACCGTGCAGCATGCACAGGTCCCGCTAGTGCTGTAATAATACTAGTACCATCTATGAAAAGATAAAAATTAGCACCGGCCAGTCGCCACACTGGTGACCATAAACCTAGTAGCCAGATTGTTGACCATTTCTGCAAATTTTAACGTAAAGAAGCATTGCACACTCCTTATTTATATTGG
>JAHWFP010180052.1:0-11922 GCA_023313725.1 Lithobius niger | reverse complement strand
TGGGGGGGGGGGGGAGTTCCGAAAATATTGCATCTTTCTTAGGGGTAAATTTAGTTGCTGGTTTTGGCTCACGAAAGTTGGATTTGGCTATTAAATTTAGCAAGCAATTAGCCAAATTGCTAAAATAAAACAATTGCCAGCTTAAACCCTGGTTACGTAGTTTAAAAATAGGGTTGGTCAGTGGTCGGAAAATTCTTCTTTTTTGTTACTAAATCAGAAAGTCTTTACTTCAAAAACTGTAATTTAATATTTTTTTATGCAATAAAGATACATTCATGTTTACGGAGCAATATTTTCCCTTTTTCCAGGAAGCATTTGAACCATTTTCGTATCGTAGGATGGAGCGTCAAAATAGGGAGGGCGATTTTTTTTTTTCCTTGGACGGAAAAAAAAGTTCAGGGTTGGCTCGTAAAAATAGGGTCGGTTGGGTAACGCAAACCAAACCATTTTTTTTTTGTTTGGCCTAAACAAAGTTCTTTGTTGAGTTTATATAATTACGTGTAATTTTAAAATTGTTTGCTGAAAAGTGGTACGACATGCTGTAGCATTTCCTACGGCTCTATCTACAGTACATGGGCTGAACAACCAACCATCCTTTAAGAACATCTAAAAGCCCGAAAACACGGGCAGTTTAAAACCATCGTGCCCTAAAACAATTGGACTAGTTGCATAATTTTACCATTAACTGTTGAAACGATTATTTTTGGAATATATGTATAATTCAAATATTTATGTTGTTGTTGTGTAAAATATTTACAAAGCCTTTTTTTTTGGGGTGTTCAATTATAGCAGAGTAGTGTATTAAATATCGACACAATCATAGATACTGTCAACAATACAAGTAGGCTACTGGTTTTTTTTTTTGGCGTATTTTGCTATGAGCCCCTGTATCCTAAAAGATAAGTACTAAAAACCACAAAAACAAGCAAAACAGAAGCCTGGACCGACGCCAATGGAGCGATCGAAATGAACAGTATGGCTGGTAGCTGGTGGAAGTTGACAATGGGAAAGAAAAATTGGTAGTTGTTACGGTATTGTTTATGCTATTGAACAATTAAAACTACAACAAAAACATGCCGTGCGCGAAGGAAACCAAGAAAAACGGGAACTTAATCACCACGCGCTGTTCAGCTTAAAATCTTTGTTGATGAACACTGATGACTCCATAAATATCAGCCCAAGCTCTTAGCTTATCGCGCGTTTGGAAAAATAAAGAAAAAACTGCAAGGCTGTTTATTCATCAAGATTTGATATGATAACGCGAAAAGCAACGCCGAAAAAAATTAATAAAAAACCATGCAAGCAGGATGTTTATAAACGCAAAATTCCTACAGCTTGATGCCTTTATTAGATAATTACAATTTTCACTCGTCATTCCAATAGTAACGCATTTAAATCGGGTCTAGCATTACAATGTTATACGACCGCGGTCTCCATGGATGGAAGAAAAAATTTAAGAACAATACGAGTAATCGCCAAAACGCTTTCAGTGGGAAAATGGGCTTGATCCAGGAAGAGGGGTGGCAGGATAAAGTGGGAAGATGTGAGTGACCCATCAATGTAACACATTCGTTTTCCTTTTTCTGAAAAAGAATCTTGTTCAAGAATCACGTCTTTGTTGCAATTCGCATTCATTTGCCGTAATAATGGTACAATAAATAACGACGTTTCGCCCAAATCGAACGATTTTCTCGTGTTTTTCTCATTCTCGGAATGATGCAGAGGATAAGATTCGGGAATATTTGCAGACACCGAGAGGAAAGCAACATGGCTCGGAATGACAGACAGAAGCAGTGAAGGGAGGTTGGGTTCATCCACCAAATTCAAATGCTCTTACCCGCCATTGTGACCAACAGATGTTATTCTTGCGGACTCGGAGATCGCAGTTGGTCCTTAAAAGCCTCCAATCCGCCGATCACGGCTTCGTCGGGACCCGTTAAAACGTGTTACGACCGCAAAATGCGATGAATTCACGTTAGACGTCCATTATCCTTCTTTCGATTTTTGTGGCAATACGAAATAAGCCCATCCCACTTTGCCCTGCAATGATTAATTTGGGTGCAGCCAACAGAAAAGTGCGATGGGATAAAATTATTATTAATTTTATTTTAGTGGGAAGCTGGGTTAATTTACAGATTTGACAAATTTTAACTAAGTTTTGAAAATAATTAGGGATGAAATCTATTAGGGCATCATTCAGAAAAGATGCTTGGTACAAATAAAGAACTTAAGCCAATGAAAATTGCCATAATGATATCAGGGACTAAATCTAACCAATCAACGACTACCATTTGGTTTGATCAATGTTACTATAGCAACCGCATAAGTAGATACGAATTGGTTGTCGGATTAGCCGATGCGCAAATCAGCCGCAATAACTTGCTTCTGCGCAACGTTGGCGACCGTTGGTTGCGACATGATGTCCGTCTGCTGATGTTGTGGCATGTTATTGAAATTTTAAAAGAATGGCAAATAACGATGTGTCTGCTGTCACCGATCAACTGGCCAGAGCAACCGTTGAAGACGATGGAGAATTAAATTTTGCTGGAAGAGGGCTAAAATTAGACTCGGAAGCGGATGGTGAGTTGGGAAATGCTCATTTTCGCCACCGCATGTTTCAACTTTCATTCAATGGGCCAACCAACAGAAAGCTCGCGTGCTAGGGGGGGAAATGAGTTTTGGCGGTACTTTGGGGTCATTATGAACCCTCACATGTTTATGGTTTAACGAATTCCTATCTTTTGGGTTGGCGAGGTATTGTGAGATTTGGATCAAATGCTAAATTGATTAAATTGGAACACTTCGCCAAGGTCATCAAATGCCGGTGATTGTTAATTTGACAGCGGTAATTGCTTTTGCTTGTTTGCACTTGTAGCCTGACTGTGATTGTGAGGTAAATAGATATCAAAAGTGTGAAACTTATTTTGAGGCGTTGTGTAAGTTTCGTACGGTACGTAATTGATGCGTATGCGTCAACATTGTTCGTAAACAACGGCTTTCTTAAGTGTATTTTTTGGCTGTTGCAGTAAATAAAAGGCTGGATTAGTTTTAGTAGTGGAGCAAATAACCATTGTGTTGTTGTGACCTTCCTCCATGTCCTTTCCTTCTCCCCATGTTTGTTGTACATGATGTTCGACTAACACAATCGCTACACACGGTTTGCTGCAGAGACTTAAAAAAAGAACAGGAATCGTGTTCTAACTAACCAGGGTTGTTACGATTGTGCAGGGTGTTCCAAAATTCCCAGGTAATTGTTTGGAAACCTTACTTTTCACGCTATCGACTTAATTCACCTACCTATCGATTCCTTTTCGTCGTTAGGGCAGGGGTGCAGATATACCAGAATGCTAGAACGAGGTTCGCGGGAAATTTCATAAATAAAATGTTGACTGTGGCTACACTAAAGAATTTCAAATCCCCAAACGGGGGGGGGGGGGTCGAGTGGCGCGTCATATTAAAGCTCGTTGCTGAGAAAAATGGTGCGAAGAAAATGGCACCCCTTTTTAAAGTACGAACGTGATACAAATTTCTCCACTTGAGTATGTTGCAGGTGGATAAACCGAAAGGTAATATACAGTAAAAAAGGTTGAAGCCCCTTACTTTAGGGCAGGGCGATTTTTACCGTAGCTGGAGTGGGATTGGTAGAGAGACATGAACGAAATCCTAACTAAATAAGATTCAAATTGTAAACCTTGCACCTTCTGACAGTGATACAGTCCAGGGGTGCATGAAATTCTTGCTGGACAAAATTTCCCACAAAATTTTTCTACACATTTTTCAAATTTCCACAGCCTTTCACTGTGTAGGCAAGCGAATCTTTAGTAAATTTCTTCAGTTCTCTGACATTTCCCACGAACCTCGTTCTAGCGTTCTGGCATATTCTGCACACCTGATACAGTCTATCTTCGAAAGCTTCTCTGACATTATGAAGCATGTGAGATGTGATTTCATAACAAACGTGTGTAATTCTTTGTCTCAGCTTTGCAAGAGTGGCAGACATTGTGTCGTACACTTTACTTTTGACGTACCCCCAAAGGAAGAAATTAAGAGAGTCAAGTCTGGCGAACGAGCGGCCACTCCACAGTACCGCGTCGTCCTATCCATGCCTCAGAGAATTCTGCATCAAGTAATCGTCTGACTGGCAGAAAAAAGTGGTGGGGGGGGGTGCACCATCTTGCTGGAACACTGGGTCGAAGTTGTCACCATCCTCAATAGCGGCAACAATACTAGGGATAATAACATCCTTCACATTTGTCCACGTAGGGCACCATCAATGAAAAATGGCCGATATTCTTATCCAAAAAAATGCCTGCCCACACGTTCAACTTTTGGGTGTAATGAGTTACATCGGATCAATACCGGTAATTATGCCGATTCACTGTACCATTTTAAATAAATGTGCATTCATCATTAAAGCAAACACGTTGCAAATAATTCGGATTTGCGTTCATGAGCGCTAACATTTCTGTCATTTCCGCCAATAAGGGGGTAAGTGCAATTTCGACCAAAATTGATGTTTTTGGGCTGGTACTTGGCTCCGTTACTACACACACCTTTCAGTGAAATGAAAACTCAAGTTGTATGCTTCGTTTCCAAGCTACGGCGCTTTTGCATTTGGTGCCGCTAGATGGCGTTAGCTCCAATGGTTCTCTACCAAGCAATAAGGTGGTAAGTGCCATTTGCCGCAAGGCAATTTCAAGCAGTAAGGGGGCAAGTGCCATCTTCAAACAATGGCATCCCTGCATAACAGCACCACTCCCAAATGTTTGAAAAACATCGTGTAAACACAAATCAAATCGACAGTCTCTGGAGGGTTCCAATCTTCAAATGAGGAGTGACCATGGTGTCCGATCTGATACACCGATTCCGATAACAATAAAAAAAAAAGTCAACAGGTCAGAAAGTCAAACTCATTCGTACCTCCGACCATAAAAAAAAAACCAAAGTCCACACTGCAGATAGGCCTAATTGCAAGAAGCCGACACTGAGCTGCTGTCCAGATCACTTCGTGGGATACAAGCGATGCTATGCAGGAAAGGTTTCTCTCAAGCTAGGCAGAGTAGCCAGTGCACACGGAAGATGGTCGTATCGGCAAAATATCTGTGAATAAATACCGATATCGACGCACAAAAATATACCGATAAAATCAGTAAATACCGATATTAATATCGGTTTATCCCTATTCAGGAATGTGAAATAAAACGTAAAAATTTCAGTTTTATGGTTGTCATGCATTCTTTGCACAATTGAAAACCTGGAAATATCCTGCAATTAAAAAATGAAATTCCAGGCCTAGATGCCTAAGTCCTTGAAAAAGTTGAAAACCCCCTTTATTTTTCCCATAACAGAAAATCACGTTTCTGTTTTCCACGTAATACACCAATCAGCGTATACAACGTATATTTAAACATAAAAAAATATAGAAACAAACTAATTGTAACACCAGTGGTAGGCCTAGTGCGTTTCACCAGTGTCATATAATGGAACAAAATCTTTCATATTTAACAAATTTATCTTAGCCTACTTAATTTTCTCACTTTCTTGTAATTATGTCCCTTGAATTTTCATTGACCAGTCCTTGAAAAATTATGGAAAAGTCCTAGAATTTTAAGGTTATAGAACAGTACGAACCCTGGCAAGTACCGTGCACGCACCTAGTTCTGTACAAAAAACTCAGTATCTTCCACTTTTTCAGACTTAGAAATAGAAGTTTCTAGTTGCCCGGATGAAAAAATACACTACCTGTAAATTTCTTGCATTCAGTTCCTGGATGCCTGTTCCCCTGGAGGAATTAAAAGTTAGGTGTGCCCAGCTTGTAAACCTACTGTGCATACGTAGCACGCGCAGCCCTACTATTAATGGCGTTCGGACGAGCCGATTGCCATCTCTTTTCCTCCAGCCTCCAGCTTGGCCACATCGCTTCTGTTACCCGCCATCTTTTCACCGTTCGTCGTTCTCCTAGTTACACTGCATCATTTGCCGCTCTTCCGGGCCACTCGGCAAGACACTCCGTCACCCATCTCTTGTTGTTTTGAATCCTTGCCAGTTACTACCATCCGTCGCTGCATACATCCCCTGAACTGGTACTGTCTGTCACTCATCGCTCCAACCGGCTGCCGCTCGTTCATCATTTCAAGTCCCGTTCGTAGTTCACTGCTCGTTCGTTAGCCCGTTCGCCACTCACATGTCGACGTTCTTTACTAGCAACCCACTTGTCGTTCACAGCCCACACCAATGTAAACCTCGTTTGCATCGACCGCCTCCAGTGAATCAACTTTTTGTTTACACCACTCAAAGCTTTTGGCATTCACGATGGTTTTCTTCCCACCGTATTTCGACCTTGAACATTCAAGACCAATCACCCACCACATCCCGACTTCGAAATCCTCTCACATAGGAAATCCATCGCCCAATGTATCGCTCCGTATTTTCTGCTCTCAAGAATGTTGACCACTGCCAACATGTCTTGTTCTGACATCTCCTTGCCTTCACAGCATCATCACTGCCTCAAAGTTTGCCGAATGTAACCTTGCAGGAACC
Source organism: Lithobius niger (assembly GCA_023313725.1). Taxonomy (NCBI): domain Eukaryota; kingdom Metazoa; phylum Arthropoda; class Chilopoda; order Lithobiomorpha; family Lithobiidae; genus Lithobius; species Lithobius niger. Next base: position 5,382 of record JAHWFP010180052.1, on the reverse strand, counting down.
CCGTCGTTTGTCGTCCCGTTCTCATCCGCATTCACGACCCACGATGCGCCCATCGCTCCCCACACGACCCGCCTCCTGGTTGTCGCTTCTATTCGGTTGGCATTCGCCGTTCGCAACACCTTTTTATCGTTCACGCGCCGCTACTGCAGCGCCTCTCATCGTTCTCAAGCCCGTTATTCCGCCAACGCTCAGGCCATTCTCTACCGGCCCTGCTCTTGCATCACCCGCCTCGGCCTTTCACCATTTCTCGACGATCGCGTCCGCTTAACCAGGCCTTCGTGCATGCCCGTTCGCTATCTACGGACGTTCGTCGTTCGCTTCCCCCGCCGTTCAGCATTCGCAGGTTTTCCCCACACGCACGGAAACCACTACCACGGCCCGTTCGCCGCTCGCGATCCTGTTTATCGTTCGCAGGTTTTTTGACCGTCACACCTCTTCGGAACACCTCTCATCATCACTCTTCCCTTAACCTGCTGTTGGCGTCAGTCACTGTATTTGCTCAACAGATTGTGCATGCTTCACCCAACTTGACCCCGGATCATAATCGTGAAATTTCTCCACATAGCGTCGATTACACCCACCTTCAGACCGAACTTTTCTCAGATTTTTATAATTCACTCAAATGAACAATTGACTCCTTGGCCGACCGATTACCCCACAACCGACGGATCACTCACCCTCGCACCGAGTTCCGTTCATCTTTCGGACTCTCACTTTCCGTCAACCTCTGATAACAAACTCAATCTGAATTGGAACGCATGGCTCATCACAGCACACTCGTTATTATGAAAAAAAAACGAACTCAGGCGGATCCCTTCCTTCACCATTTTTCGAAAATTTCATACCCACGCACCTTTCATCGACATTCCGGAACAACAATTCAACGACCCAACCTTTTCACGACATCCAACGTGCAACGAAGATCTCCCTCTCTCTCCCCCCACCCATCATCCAAGTGGACTCTCCCATCCCTCTTCCCGCCAAGGTTTCTCGTCTCTTAGGAAAGCCCTCTTTCCCGCGCGCTCAATCTCCCAACTACTCCGTCATGTCCACAGAGAAAATGGCCCTAATTCGTCGGGGGAAAACGGCCAACGTCGCTCTCCACAATCCCGACACCTGCGCCTGTGCGCCAATCGTATCTAAAATTCGAAGATACAACCCACATCCATCATGCCGAAACCAACGCATATGTAATTATTACACAGACCCGTGCACTGTTTGTAAGGGAATTCTTCTCCACGAGTGGGCAATCATTGCCAAGAAGAACATCGCCGTTGCCAAACGTTCCCGCCAAAAGAGAGGGAAAAGTCGTTACCCTCAACCTCCGTCACACCAGGACTTCGAACAATCACTACAGCCACAACCACCCAAACCTCCACAACAACTCGGCTTCCACAATGAACAACTCCGCTTCTGGATCTCGAGCATCGGCGACAACAACAACCCATTCAAGTTCTCTTCCCCCACCAACACCAATCCCGTCAGGCTCAACACATCCTCAACCCCAATCTTCAACGGCAAAGATTTATCATGGACTCGACGTTCATCCCAAGAAAACCTCCAACCCCGCTTATTTTGAAGACCAAAGTTTTCTCCTTGGAATTCTACGGCACAATCTCGACCTCAACAAGAAGGAAGTAACTAGATTAAGGAAAAACTGTGCTCCAATTTCAACTGAATTCCGCAGTTAAGGCCAAACTATCCAGCACTGACAAAATCATCCAAGTCCAGCGAACCAACATCACAAATTTCCTGGAAAATAACCAGAAATTACGCAGCAGTATCAAGCTTGCTAACGCAAAGTTTCGCCGACTGTCTCCTCTCCCTCTCACAGCAGTCGACCAATTTTCTGCATACACCACCCTCAACCACCCCTTCGAATTCCTGTTCGGTCAAAGCCCACACGAAACGACAAAGAAACTCAAACCCTGAACTACGCCCGTCTACTTCAAGTTCGAGGGGGCAACCACACAATCAACTACGAACCACGTCCCTCACAACATCCGACAATTTAGTGCCTTCTACACTTCAGAGAACGTCCGTCGGCTACAAGCTTCAATCTAACAAGAATGGATTACGGCAAACCCCAAGTAAACTACATTGCTCGACAGATATGGCAGTGGGATAATGCCCCCAATTTCACCCCAACAAAACCAGAAATGCGTTTTGTCTCAAACTCGTGCGCCTGCACTCTGCCTTGCACAAGTTGTCGTTCACGAGCAAAAGGTACAGTTTTTCCTTTGTTGCTCGTCCCTAACTAAATTCTAATCCATCACGCATCACATGTCTGTCACTCTTCAACCAAAGAATGCGTCCTCTTAAACTTTTAGTCTTTCTGACTGTTTACAACCCCACTTTCCTATTTCTTAATGGGGAAGGGATAGCCTGAAATAACTTCAATCAACAACCAATGCGAACCCAATCAGCTGTTGTGCATTCACCTCACACAACCACAAGGACACCGAACTCAAGGCCCATCAGCTGTACCGAAATAATCATTAAAAAAAATATATACGGACACTAGAAATGAGAATGTGAACTTTTAAAATTTCGACCATTGCCCGCCTCTTCACAAACATTCTTCAATCACCTGAAAATCTTCAAACCTATCAACCACTTCAGGTAATTTCTTTCAATTTACGTTCATTGATATATACATAAAAAAAAAAAGTGTGTTTCAAACAACGAAAGGAGGAAAACCCCAAGTCCACATAGCTGACTCGCATCAGCAATGGTAGGACCCTTTCCCACCTGATGGCTTCTCGCAATCATCAACTGGCCACTCGGTACCTGAACTAAACCGATCAACGAGTAACTCGGGGACCCAGCTCGCACCCTTCGGAACTCATCACGATGGTGCCCGCCACATAATTGACGAGCTGATCTGTAATGCAAGAAATTTATAGGTAGTGTATTTTTCCTTCGGGGCAATTGGAAAGCCCACTTTACCTGGCCAGATGTCAAAATTGGTTTCTATTGCCTAAGGGAAAAAATACACTACCGGTAAATCTCCCACCCAATCTCCCCTCTTAAGCCACCAATTGTGACATCGAGAGGAAAAGAGATGGCAATCGGCTCGTCCGAACGCCATTAGTAGGAGGGCTGCGCTTGCTACGCATGCGCAGTGGGTGTACGTGCTGGGCATACCTAACTTTTAATTCCTCCAAGGTAACAGGCATCCAAGAACTGAATGCAAGAAATTTACAGGTAGTGTATTTTTCCCCTTAGGTAATAGAAACCAATTTTGACCTCTGTCCAGGTAAAATTGGGCTTTATAAATTGAGCATAAGTCATGTAGGATTACTGTAGTCAAGCCGAGCCGAGCCGATTAACTAACCTAGCCTAACCGAGACATCTGCAAATAGTGTGTAAGGCTTTTCATTTTAAGCAAAAATGTAAATCGTGTAGTAGAGTAGTAAACAGGTAAATTGTTGAAATTTCCGTGTTTACTATGCTCCACGAGTTACCAGTCGTAGCATGTGGTCAGTTAACTCAGAGTTAAGCTTCGTTTTGCACGTTCTTAGAGACTAGTTGGATTTTCATTTTAAAGGTACTAGCATATTCCCAATTTAAGAGCGTAAATGGGCCCAGCCTAGTTTTATGCCTTACCGTGCACTCATTTTTTTTAGAGGACTGCCCCGGCCTATATGTCCAATTCAACCCGGGAAAGTATCACTGTTGTATCAAGGTATCATTTTCTTGATGACCGTGTCTCCACATACATCCACTAGGCTATTAGTCAATGGCAATGAGCCAGTCAAAAAAAACTTGAAACATTGGGCTTATTTTTAGATATGTAATAAAAGCATAATGCTCGATAACTTGGCTCGCTTACAAGTTACCAGAAGTTTGAAATTTAGAGACTATCTCACTTTAGATTCGAGAACTACGCTCTTATTTTTCATATGTGGCGTAGTTGGAGCCATTCGTTTTGGTGTAACTTTATTTTGTTAAATCGTGCTATGAAATTGATTAGGTTACCATTGTCTTATTTTTGGTTTCTATTTTTTCTTTAATAAATCAACTTACAATTATTATTTTTTTAATTAGGCCTACTTGCTGCTTTGTTAGCACGGTAGCCGAAAAACAACAGTCCCAATGGGTGGTCAGATACTTAAAACCTTTTTTGATGTATTGTTGATTTATCAGGATTAAATTTCTATCAAGAATGAAAAAAAGTACTGTGTTTCGTTTGTTTTAGCTCGAGAAATAACAGACGCAATTAATAAATGTACGAATTTAGTTGCATTGCGATTGGAAGGGAATACTTTGGGTGTTGATGCAGCTAAAGCCATTGCAAAATCATTAGAAGCTCATCCAGAATTTCAGGTAATTTGAAATCCTGTATTGGTTGTGGGCTACTTGTAGCTACACTTCTGTATACGTACTTTTTCAAATTAAATACAAATCTGCTTTTTTTTTTTTTGGTGTAGAAAGCATTATGGAAAGACATGTTTACAGGTCGTTTAAAGTCAGAAATTCCCGATGCCTTGGTAAGTTGTGTTCTCTTTTTAACCTTTTTTTTTAGTATTGTTATTGGAGGGCTACGTGTTATTTCCATTCCTTTTTCTTCATAAGTACACGAGAAAATGTTTGACTAGGCTTAATAGTAGACATCTTAATTTCTACTAATATTTGTACTGTGTGCCAGTTTGTGTAGCATTTTCTTACTGAATGACTCGCATTGTATTTTCCAGACCTTTCTGAGTGGCGGAATTATTCTTGCTACTGCCAGCTTGGTTGTGTTGGACTTGAGTGACAATGCGTTTGGCCCCATTGGTGTGCAAGGCATCAAAGTTCTTGTTGAAAGTAAAGCCTTCTACAAAATGCGAGAACTGCGCCTCAATAATAATGGACTTGGTATTACGGGCGGAAAGGTAAAATGTTTGATTCGTTATTTAAGTTGGTAAGACCTACATATCTGACATTCAGTATCAGAAGGGGGGAAGTACCAAAAACTAAATTCTTCAGGAGAGGTTAAAAAATGTTGTGTGACCTTAATATACATGGAAAACTTCATATGAAATGTCTGTCAGCATGTTAAAGAGATGTGTAAATTGTATTTAGCACACATAATTTAGTTTATAATTTAAAATTTTAGGTTTAAAAAAATTTTGTGCCAGAAGGGGGTACGTGCCAGTGTTGCAAACCATCGTTCAGCAGCCCTTACCTCCTTGCACAGAACGTGTAGTAAGTCTTGCATTGAGATTGGTAACGCCATCTAGTGTCAACCACCGCAAAAACACTGTAGCTCAAGAAAAAATAAAATTTGAAATGCGGGCAAGAAGGAGGGATGTGCCAGAAGAAAAATCAGAAAATCCCCAACTGTGGCACTTATCAAAGACTGTCACTTACGCAAAACCAAAATTCCTCCAAGTTCCA
>JAHWFP010180050.1:22154-38828 GCA_023313725.1 Lithobius niger | reverse complement strand
TCTGCCTGGTCTACCCACAAACGTCCGTCGCATCAGCACAGGATGGTGGCAGCTCAAACGCCAGCAACGGCTGCCGATACACTCTTTCCCTCGCTTCACGATCTCTCTTCTGCCTTGTTAAACACACCATGTCAGATTCTTCAACTTCGGAGGAACCACTGCCCCCTTTTCCTAATGTGCCTTCACCGAAACCCTGTCGTTGCCTGGGATTTTCTGGCAAAAACGTACACTTTGATCCGCATCCTTGCTGCCAAAAATACCGTGAATGCGATGGAGAACAAAAGAGGTGTAAGATCTGCATTACTATCAAAATGGGTCGCCATTCGAAGGAAACAGAGACATTCACGGCAACTTTCTCTTAGGGCAACTCAAAAGAGAGCTCTTCAACTTGCACAAACTTCACCATCGAACTCTCCTTCTGTGTTACCCAAGACTCATCAGCCTGTTCAACCATCGTTATCGTCCACTAATGAGATTCCCGCAGTTCCAGGATCCAGCGGCACGACTAGCCTTTTACATAAACCAGTACGTATTAAGAAAGCTACAATACCTTTAGCCCCTCGCAAATCTTTGATCCCCAAACAAGTGCGTCTCACTGTTCCTCCATCCTCATCGGTCTCTGACCATCCTGTCACCACCACTGAAGCAGTCCCACCTACTACGATGCCCTTATCACCTTCTTCACCGCCCGCTGCACCTTATCCATCGGCTGCGATCCTGCGAGAGGCCCTACTCCGTGGCGTTCACCTCTCAGCGCGCGAACAAGAGAACTTAGATTTTAACATCAGTTTTGTTTTATCCCTCACTGAACGTTTTGCGGCGGAACTCGCCTCTCTCCGTGCATCAACATCCACACTTCCCGCACTTCAGGCTTCAGCTGCTGCCACAGAAGAGGTCCGCGCCGAGAACTCCTTTCTTAGAGCCACTAACGAAGCTTATTGCAATGAACTTGCATTCTTGCGAAGAAAATATCGTTCCTTGCATGTCAATTACGTTTTAGTCAAGAATAATCATCGATGGGTATCGCCGATCCCAACATCCCCTCCGTGGAGGGCATACTATTGTGCGCGGTCACATACTCGGCATTTGCTCATGCCCCGTCGACTTCACAGTTCCGATCCTCTGCGATTCCCTCCTCCTCATTGCAGGAACCGTCTCCCGTGATTGCCACGTTACATGAAACCGCTCCCTTACCATTACCTTCTCCGTTTCTAGACCCTTCGGTTACTGCATCATGTGAACGTTTCCCAACTTTCGATCCTCCTCTCTTCACCTCCGAAGCTCGTCTCCTCACTTGGGCAGATGCTTCGTCCAAGCACGCACCTGCCATATCTAGCTACTCAGTGTGGCAATACGATGACGTGCCTACTTTCATCCCGCCCAGCCTCCCCTCCATGACCTAGGTTCTGGGTTTGGGAGCAATGATGAGGTTCAGCTTGTGCAGTCTGCTTATATAGACTGAGCCAAGCTTGCACATGCGCAGAACTATTACGAGTCCAGCAGGGAAGCCAATCTTCAATTTTCTAGGGAATTTAAGCTCAAAAGAGGGGAACTGCTATAAAAAAGGTAATGTATAATTTCAGTTAGGCAATAGAAACTAAAATTAACCAGGTACAGGCCCTGTTATTTTAGTCTTTTTGTTGCCTATAAGAAAATATACATTACCTACAGCCCGCCCAGCCTCCCCTCAGTGAGCTAGGTTCTGAGGATGGGAGAAATATGGTGGCTGATCAGCTGCGCATGGCTTATATAGGCTAGCCCGTTCCGGATATGCGCAGTACTACGAGCCCAGCAGGGAAGACAACTTTCTAGGGGAAATATAATGCTGAAAGGGGAAACTGCTATAAATTAGGTGTTTTTTATTTTCGTATAGGCAACAAAAACTAAAATTAACCATGTGCAGGCCCTGGAATTTTAGTCTTTTTGTTAAAATGCAGGTGGGGGAGGGGGTTTGGGGTTTACGTTTGCATGCCTTCCCCCCCCCCCCCCTTCCCCCCAAAAAAAGGGTGATTAAGGTAAGTTCACTACTCGTATGGCAAGATGCAGGACCATAAACGCGTTGCTCTCTTTAACTATGTAAAACCCGGCTGGATTAAGGCTGAACAGTCATTTGTCAGGATGACGTACAATTGACGACAATGGCAATCTGTGATTTAAGGTTAAAATAAAATGACAAACAAAATACTGGCTTACTGAAGGAGTTTAATTAGCTATTGGTTTACGCCAATCTGGCCAAACACATCAGCTCGGATTTAACAAGTTATTTTAGGAGTTCATCATATTGGATTTGATAACAGCGTTTGGCCAAATGGCGTCGAAATATGTATTTATGGATGGGCTACAATGTAAATGAAATCTAACCATAGGCTAATGAGTAAATATGACATCAATAATAATTCACAGTATTAATTAATATAATAATGTTTTAATGTGATACAACCAAGAATTATTATTTAATTAAACTAAAATCTATTAATTAAACTAAAATACGGAATACTTAGTTTATAGATACCTAGTGTACAGTAGCCTATCATCTTGAAACCCAGTACAGCAGGGAGGTGATCACAACCAAAGGAACGCATATGGGAAAGCAGAAGCGGGAGCATAGAACCAACTAGAACAACTTGGGATGACTATTGATAGACTTATAATGCTGCTATCTGCTATTTTATGTACATGAAGTTCCAAGGTTAGACACGAGTCAAGCTTCTGCTGAAGCCGTATTACTCGTGTTACTTTAATACAGAGTGTACTTTCCTACAGGATGCTACGTTCCCAATATGGGTACGAATGTTCCAGAATACTTGTCATCCCAACGTACACACGATTCGGGAAACCCCTAATGAACAGTGAATGTCATTGACATTACTTGTTAAGCGCGGCTACTTATTAAGCTACTTATGTTAAGCTACTTGTTTAAACTACTTGTTAAGCTGCTAAGTTTACTTGCCTAGCTATTTATTAAATATAGATGATCTTTGGTGTTATAATAAGATATTTATTGCCTCCTAATCCACATCATGATCATCTGGCTGGCTGGAGCTGAGTACAGTAACGTGTCCAAGTGAAAAAGTTTTTGTGCACTTATAAACTAGAGGAATACGTCATCATATTCTGACCAAATTTTATTCTTTAACATTGCACTTAAAATTGCAATTTTCATCCAGGTACTAATCATTTCCTCTGTACTCATTTCTTTGCGTTAAGTTTGAAATTTTTATCTTAAGGTAGTTGTCAGTAAACAATTATAATTTCAAATAAACCACAATATAGCACTCTTCTCTTATTCGATTGTAGTAAATGTGTTGTATATTAACATAAAAATTGCTGTTTCAACCTTTTAATTGTGCCCGTAATTCCAAATATTGATGACATTTGTTAGTGAATTTAGGTAAAATTTCTACGCACTTTACCAAATTTCCTGAAAGTCCGTTCAGCCGTTTTGAAGTTTTTTCATCCGTGTGGACAGACATACATTTAAACGGATTGATAGAACGGACCGAATGTGCTTCTCGCTTTAAAAAACACGTCCAAAAAAGGAGAAAAGTAGAGATTTGCAAGTACACTTTTAATTTGTAGGAAAGTCATTGTTTCCATGATTCCTAAAAGATTTAAACAACGGAACCAGCAATGATACTTCCTTGTGGTCGTCGTGTAGTGAATTTTACAACTATTCTTTCCTGCGTTGATAACATCTCCATCAATCCAAGATACTGTACGTAACTCTTCAGGAAGCATTCGCAAGACTGAACTGAAAGCTATGTATTGAAGTTTGTCGGTGAATGTTGATCGTTCAACCCTCAAGTTTATGGGGAGACAAGATTACAAAAGGCCGAAAACCTATGTCCCCATAAAATTATGAAAGTTAACAGTCAAATTTAAGTTTAAAGTTCTTATTTAATTTAGATATGAGAGCCTAAAAAAATACGTTTAAAGTTAAACTAGCCTACATGTTTTGAAAACTACTACCTTTGCCCGGCCTGGCAATATGCGGCAAGAAGACCTCTCCATCTCCCAAATGTCGATAGTGACTGTCGTCTTTGTCGTGAGCTATGCTAAAGATCGTCTCGGGGGTTCGAGTATTTATGGGTTTCGGAAGCGCGGACGGCAGCGATGACTACGCGTTTTGGCGGCAAGAGGAGAAATTTCAGTCTGAGAGGCAGATTTGTGCTAAAGCCAAGTCGTGTGGACATAACTATTAGGAGCTTTGGCTCGGTTCTCATTAAGCTGTGGAGGAGAGTTTTCCCTGATTGGTTAGAAGGGCTGTGCCCTGAATGGCTGTATTTTGGACCGTTGGAGCCGTTTAGTGCGAGTGGGTTCTGGAAGGCTTTGATGGAATTGATGGATACGGATTTCAAGATTGAAGATTGCTTTTGACCATAGCTATTTTAGTTTTCAACTGATTAATAGAAGGATGGTCTTGAATTAAAGCTCTGGTAAACAGCGATGTTATGCATCACTACTATTGAAGGAGGAAAGCCATTTTAATCGTAGAAAGTCACTGGATGGTCGGAGTGGAGGTCAAAAATCGTAAAATAAAAAATAGAAAAATTAGGAACATCAATTTTTTCGTTCCTAGCTCAGGCCGACTAAGGTAGCTAAGTTTAAAAAAAGGTTGGAGTAAATATAACTGAGTATTAATGATTATAGGTTTATATACAACCAGCTAATGCTGAACCGCATTTTAATTTAAAAGAGAAGCTACTTAGAAGCTGTTCGGTGGAGTGGAAATTCGTCAAAATTGTGCATTTTAAAACACAGAATTAACGGATTCAAACAACAAAATTTGAACAAGCAACTACATATATTTGGGGCAGAACGTCCCCCTAGCACAAACTTATGCCTCATAAAAAAATGTTTATTTACAAGATTGTAGTTGTCCAATGGTCGACAGGAAGTGGTGTTCAGTAGCGGCGATTTGTACCGGAGACGTTTTTGAACTTTTAAAAATAATGGCTGCAGCTATTGCAGTTCTGTTTTCACAGTGTTGTAGAGAAAGTCATAAACTTGAGTTTAGTGAAAACTGCAGTCGAATTGGTCCATTGGTTGAAGAGTGAGGGGAGAAACTGTCCGTGTTTAATAGATTAGGCCTATCGGCCGCTGCGGTTTTGAAGTCAAAGTCCGGGGACGATGCAGATTTCGATAAAAACCCCCAAGGTTTTTGATCTTTGGTGTTTGGGTCTCCTCACCAATCAATATGGAGCCTAACTCCTTTATAGAGGCCAATCATGGCCAAATAAACGTGCCAACTGTGTATGTTTACTCAAAAGTGTTTTTATTTTTTATTTTTCTTAATTGTATTGTAAGAGGACAAAAAAATTGAAAGGCCACGATAACCCACTGCATCAGGCTAATTATTCATATAAACCTCCTATAAATTTTGTTTGATTTTCCTATAAAGCTCCTATTTTTTAACAAAAAATTCCTATATTTTCTATTTTTGTACGGCTATAGCGTCATGCTACAAAGGTTTATGTATGCATTGTTGCTGGCCACTTTGAAACAATTCAACTCAGCTCTGAAAGCTTGCATTTACGAAATAAATACGCCATCCTGTCGTTTCAAGCTGCAAATTTCGAGGCCTAAGAGAGAATTCCTTTGGTAGGCCGCTGTCGTAGGCACCATTTAGTCAAACGCACTTCAGACGTAAGGGCAAACTTTTAAGATTTGTAAAATGCCAGAGAATTGGACCATTTTTTTTTTCACTTCCATCTGAAAGTGCTTTCTTTTAGATTTTGGCTAAATATTGTTTATTTACGCTCTATGCCCGAACATTAAGTTAAGAATCTTTTTTAGCTCTCTACTAGGTGGCGACCCTGCTTATCTCCCAGTAGTCACTGCTACTTAGCCCTTACTAATCGTTTGGGCACGGATCTAGTCGGTCATGCGTATGCTATCATTTCGTGTACAAAATGCCCAACCCTCAATTCGTGAGTCCGAAATTTCTGTTATGGAAGTGTGCTTGTACCACAAAACTGCTGGGGTTATAAACATGCAGCCTGTAGAAGTTGGCGATCGATCCAGCGAATTTAGGTTAAATTCATGTGACATTTGTCTGCAACATTTGGAAAATGAATTAGAGCACATACAAAGAACGTGTCATAAATATGACCAGCAAAGAGAACAACGCGGAAGGTCTGCTTCGCCGGAATCCAGTCGTGGTAAAGTAAATAGTAGTAGTTTCCAGTCAGTTTCTCCTAATCATTCCCCCTGCTTTGCGCTAGAAGGATAAACATTCTAAAGCCTCAATCAATCTGAACTGCCGGTAACTCACTACTAGAAAATAAAAAAACGTCTACAATGTTTCATGCTTGTAATTTTTATTACTTTGACTTTTCGCGTTTGTGTCATTGTTGACGGTTCACGCTTGCGACGGTTGCTCTTAGGTTCGTTTGCAAACTCGCTTTTGTGATCTCTTTTTTTTATTTTTTTTATTTCTCTGTTCTGACGATTCACTCTTGTGGCTTTTCACGCGTATGGCACATCACCCAGATAATGAGAGGTGAAGGTCAAATCACCCTGATAATGAGAGGTGAAGGTCAAATATGTTCTGGGCGAAAAATGGTTGAAAGTATCAGAAATCGTCAGCAACAATATTTTTTGGGATTAAGCTAAACAAAGTAATATTGATGAGAGCTGTACCTTCCACATGGGTAACTTTGTTGCCTTTGGACGTTTTCACGTTTGGGGTGTGATCATGTATAAAGCAAACAAAAAGATGAAATAAAAATTGTATGGCAGTAAAGAAAAATTATATGAATGGACAAATATGTTACGTTGAAAAGAGTTCTTAGTTTCATACTATCTGCAAAATACTTCCCTTTAGTAATAGCTAAAATCGCTTATCTTTTGCTCTTCATTGCGCAAAATAAAATAATTATTTGTTAAATAATCTAGTACCATCTAGCTCTCAGGGGTGCCACTCATTATTCCGCATTAATACAGTTATCTTAACAAGCTCAAAACCGGGCTGGCTTCAACAAGATAACAAGCAGAAACTACTGCTTGTTTGGGACTCCATTCTACTGAATGTCTGACACCCATATTTAAGCCTACTAATGGCAGTTGATCACTTAAAATCAAGCTGCTCTCACCCATAGATATCTCTGGACAGACTGTTTCCACAGAGTGTTCTCTATTGACCAGCCCAAACAAGGGCAAATGTCTTATCTAGAGATTTTTATGGGTGAGAGCAGCTTGATTTTAATTGATCAACTGCCATTAATAGGGCTATGGGTGCCAGACATTCAGTAGAATGGAGCCCCATGCTAGCAGTAGTTTCTGCTTTTTACATTGATGAAGCAAGTCCGGTTTTGAACTTCATCATTTACCACCAGCAAGGTGCCTATGCTCGTACCCACAAAGTAGTCTCTACTGACGAGCCCAAACAAGGGCGAAACAGTCTGTCTAGAGATGTCTGTGGGTGAGAGCAGCTTGATTCAAAGTGCTAAACTGCCCGTTTGTTGGTCTAAATCCGTTTGTTGAACAATCAGTAGAATGCAGCACCATGCAAGCGGTAGTTCCTGCTTTTTAGCTTGCTGAAGCTAGTCCGTAGTGTTGAGTTTCTTTCGACCGTTTCGCCCTGACCGTTGTCTTGAACCTGTGAAATTGGGTTAGGGCAGCGCCCCATGCCTGGCTCATGACAAATTTGACTCGTTCAACTATACACCTTCCAAAGCTGTTTTCAAAACGGGGAACTATAATGGGGAAAGATCACGGTACGTTGCATTTTATCACTTGTTAAGTAGCAAGTGGGAAGTGTTTATAAAGTTGAAATGCGTCAAGTTGTTATGAATATGAAATGTAGGAAGTGTAAAGAGTAAGGAGGGTAAGATTTGTGGATGTAAATGTTGCGGAATGTGATCAGGAAAAGTACGATCGTTCTACCCCGCTCCGTAATCGCGACATATGTCCTCCCCAACATCTTGGTGGGGTTAGGTCAGCGTCAATTGTCAGTGCGGCCGTGGCTTTCTGACGTGACGTCTATACGAGAGTAAACTTGCAGTTGGCCGCCTTCTGGTTCACCATGGGAAAGAGACGGTTCAACTAATAAAGGCCAAGAACGATGAAGTCACCTGCTAAAGTTGACAAGTTTGTAAAAGTAAGATTTTTGGTATTGATGAAAGCCCTTACTCCTCTGTTTCTTCAAGTTGATAATGTCTCAAGTGATGTAATTCCTCTGCCAGTGGCCCCATTCAAGTTTGGAATATGGATTGCCGTGCCTATGAACTTGGACCAAATCACACTGATTTGTGGAACCATAAGAACACTTTCGTAAGTCACTACCTTCGAGATGCTAGTGGCTCAAGTAATGAAAATACATTTAGTGGCTGGAAGTAAAATTGGACTTTGAGTTAATTGCAATTGGATATTTGGAGAAAATGATTGCCAGTCATACGTGTGTACCTTTCTTAATAATTATTAAGTAAACTAGCGGAGTCGCTTGCTTCGCTAGCTCATTCCGCTGCATCTCGCTGCTCTCGAGGACATTTCTTGTTTCAATATTTATGCTGCTGACGGAGAATTTCACAGCAAAAAACGGTAATGAACATTGTACTGCGCATTTTTCGTAATGTTTCAGTTCATAAACAAACCATGACTTGTGCCTACTTTTTCATTTTTCTTTGTTTATGTTAATAAGTCTTGCTTCTAATTTTGTAACCTGATCCCTTTCGTGAACAGATTTTTTTATTCAAATAAATTGTGCTGCGTAAGCTGTAGAAGCAACACTGGAGCTAAACACCAGGAATTGCAAGTCGCCTATAATTCATGTTAGTACCACCAAACCGCTATAAATTCTTATACCACCCATAAATAGGTTTTCTTGTTTCACTTATTTTAGGAATGTTTACTTTACGTTCCTGCTGTGTGTGCTTTAGCGTTTTTGTGCAGTAATTTATGTCGTCCCATCCCAATGGCAAAATAGTTGTAAAACATCAGTAGATAATAATGCGTCATTGAACAAACATTAACACAAAAGTTTGTTGACAGAGTTAACTGACCTTTTTGTGAGGTTTTAATGCAAGTCAGCCTACACGCAGCACGAAATCACACCCCAATATGCGTGTTTTCCACAATTACGCTAGACTATTGAGTAGAGCACCACCTAATGGCGTACTGATCGAATGTCGATGTTTTACAAATGCAAATGTAGAAATATTTCTAACACCCATTTCTGTTATCAATATGATTTGTTTAAGTAGGCCTAATTTGCATTTAGCATTTAATATTTTCGTACCTTTACGTAATTTCGTTTAAATTTGTGGCCAAATTGGCAGTTTGAATTTGAAATACCCAAAATACAACTTCCAACAGTTGTCCCATGAGTGAGCTGCACGTGCCTCATTCTTGAATGACAGCTATTCGGATTGCCAGCCATAATCCCATGACAACACTACTGGACCACGCGCCACCTACGTGGCACAACAATTGTGGACCATCCTCTCAGTAGGAACATGTGATATTCCGAAACTAACAAATAACTTCGAAAAATTTGTTTCAACAATGGTCCAAACGGGTTTTTCGTTTTTTTTACGAGGGGAAAACTTTTACCTAGGACTACGAAAATACGCCTAAACGTTATCCGGAGTAATTTCTGTCTTTCGAGACCTTTCTCCCATTTCTAGCCTTCCTACTTCCGGAGGAGAAGACGTACATGTAAACAAACAAACCGACCGACAAACCGACCGTAAGTTTTTAATGGTTATGATGGTATAACACTTTTATTCTAGTTTCTGGTTCTTTCTGATCCACCTCCAATGGGACAACTGCTATTATTACTGAAGGGAAGTATTTTGCAAATAGCAAGAAACAACATTTCTTAAGCGGCTTTCTGGAGAAGCACTACTGTGTTCACATCCCACTATCTTCGGGATTTGTCTTCTCAGGCTGATGGACTTCACCGTCTCGGGTTCTTTGTGGCCGCAAGGCGGATTCTTTAACAATCCCTTAAGCAATGCAAACCTTCACCCAAGAGGACCTCGTCTTCTCCGTTTGTTTGCAAAGTTATTACTTGGGGGGGGGGGGGAGACAGCTCGCAACTCTGAGGTACCAATCAAGGTAGTGCCCGGCGCTGCCTTGACGAGGTCTGCTGGAATGCTAAAATAACAGGTATGTATATTTACATTAGCATATATAAACAGCAAAATACCAGGGGCACTTGGTCGATTTTGGCTTCTATTGCCTAACCAAAAATGTACATTACCTTCACCCACCCTATCTCCCCTCTGTGTCACCGCCTGGGCACTCCAGAGGAATAAAAGATGTTATTACAGTCACTGCAAAGCTTTTATATGTGGAGGGGTGCACACTGGGTCGCGAGACTGACTGGCTCCATAACTTTAATTTCTAGATCAAACACCATTGGAGAAGGAGAATGCAAATGCTAAAATATCAGGGAACGTACATTTTCGGTTAGGCTATAGAAACCTAAACATTCATGTTTTTACTATCCAAAAGTACTTACCTTCAGTAGACCGCCTGGCTCGCCCGCATTCACTGAACAGGAAAGGTTCAAGGCGATATGACAAGATGGCGACTCCCTCTGTGTATGGAAAGTACAGCAGCGCGCCTGGCGGCAGCTAGTGGCAACTCAAGGAGTTCGAGGCAAATAATATTTATTTGAGTTTGAGCATGGGAAAAACATAAAATAGCGATTATAGCATATATTACTGAAGGTAATTTTAGGATAGTAAAGACTAAGTTTAGGTAGTATTAAAGTTTTCATGTCTTGTTGCCGCTAGAAAAATGCATTACCTGTTTTTTTTTTTGCATTATGTTCTCGTATTGCTGTGTTACATCCTAGAGATTTTAAGTTGTTTGAATCTGGCTAGCTTGGTAACCCAAGTGTTGTCTAGAGATCTTTGTGGGTGAGAGCTAATTGATTAATATTAAACAATTCCTACAAGGATTCCCGTCCCTCGCACAATGCAAGTTGGCTACAAGCAAGCAAACACGAAATGGAATAAGAAAGGAAAATGCACAGCGATCGATCCTTTTCACCCTCAAGTCTTGGGAAAAGAGCAAGAACTTCAGGCTATCTCCACTCATCATGTGGCTGCCTCGCGCCCTTGCGAAAACCTCGGTTATCATTTGGACCTGCAGGAATCCTCACCCTCAAACCACCTGCATGGCAGAAAGCAAACACAACATGCAACACGTTCAAAGAAGAAGCACAGGAAAACACTGCAGACGTTCAAGACATCGTGGCTCCCTCCCTGTTGTTTCCCAGGGTTGATCCACGCTCAGTTCCTCACGACAACTGTTCCTTTCGCCGACTCCACTGGGAAGACACTGCCGTCCACGACGACACAACCGGCCAAACTTTCTTCTTTTGCCGTGGTGACTACTGTTCTTTCCCCGACTCCACCACGAAAGACATTGCGGTTCACCATTGACGCAACCGGCCAAGCTATCTTCTTTCGCCTTGGCAGGCTCAATCACCCGCCCGTGTCCATCATCTCACTCACTCATCTCGACCATGGCATCGTTTGGAATAGTCCCTGGTGTTTCCCAGGGTTGGCCCACGTTCAATTCCTTTCTACGGCTGTCTTTTTCTTCACTTCGACCTTGATCTCCCTTCCATCTGGTCTGAGGAAAGCTGAAAGCAAGTCAACACATCCAAGCTGATGTTCATGCTGCCCAGGTCCTCCCTTTGCCGACTTTGGGACTCATCTAACTGAAGACAATCATCTCGGAACACAAGACCCTCACCACCTTGCATTTCTCTCGAAATATCACAAGACAACAAGACGGACAGGCAAGACCGTTGGGTGGCGCTTCCCATCTCCATAACTGCCACGAATCTCTCTTTCGTCCCACCACATTAAATTCAAGCCATCATCAAAGAACTGGTCCTCAAAGCTCATGGCCCCTTCCTTCAAATCACTGCCGCAGCCATTTTCATCCCTCCGTTCTCCCTGCCACGAGGAATTAAGGATAGTAATTATCCAACACAAGCAGGAAATCTCTGTCGTCCCGACGATCATCAGTGCCTCATTGAATCTCAGCTCCGACTTGCCAAGGAAGCCATTTTGGATTTCTCTTTCGCAGCGAAAACCGGCTCACCTTAGAAGTAGCAGTGCGCTTAAGCAGGACTTCACTATTGAGCCACCATGGTTCTCTCTGTTTTCTACCAGGGAAGACCCACGGTTGACAAAAGAATTTTAAATCGGCAAGAAGTCGATGCCTTCACCCAGCAGTCAACCACGTTAGGCTTTATGCAACTGCACAAGCCCCAACCGTGGCGACATCCCGTGAGGTATCTCCGAAGCTCTGCTCCTTCCTCTCCAACCACGTTTCGGAAAGGAGATTGTTCTTTCATAACGATCAGTTGCGCCGTCCAAGTTTGTCTCCGCCATCCAAAAGAGTCAATACTCACGATGGTTTCGTGCAACGATTAATCATCCAACAAACACCCAACAAAGTCAAGAATAGCCATGTAATCCAGCACTTTTCCGAACAAACCACCATGCGCTCACAGTTTCTTTCGTCTGGGTCTTCCCACTGGCCGAAAAACACAAGCAGCATCAGAGATAGCCATTGGCGACGCTAGTTTCGTTGGTGTCTCCCACAGCAGATTAGTCCAGTCTGTACCACTCTTCCCGATGTCTTACGATTCCTGAATGATCTCTTTCGTGAGGGTCTTCGCGGTTCCACCATCCTAGTTTATCGCTCAGCCTTGAATTTGGTGTTCCGCGCAGCTGGCAACACCTCCCGTCTAGATAATTTTTGCACCTGTGCTCTTGTCGAAGCTTTTGACATAGAATGACCCATGGTTCATCATCTTATTCCAGACTAGGATTTGTCCATTGTTCTCATCTCACTTCTCTCGGCCCCCTGCGAACCATTGGCCTCTTGCGCAATGAGCCATCTTGCCCGTAAAACCGTCTTCCTGATCACCCTCGCCGTTTGCCTACGCTGCAGTAAGGTTCAGGCACTATCGGCCACACCAGACGATTGCTTTTTCCTCCACGCTCACTCTGGAGTAACCCGTCCCCTCGATTGTCCTTTCGAGCTAAAACTCAGAAGCCCTCTGAACGTTCCCGGCCCTTCATCATCCCAGCCCTCTCCAACATTCTTGGTAACGAGCTCGGAACAAGTTTATCAGAAGGCGCCCAAACCAATTTGTCGAGGACGGTCCCAACTGTTCCTTCCTTTCACCTCGACTTACGGTGAAACTTCAGCTAGGATGGTTGCGCCACATGGATCAAGACAGTCATCTTCCACGCCTACAGCGCGTTCTATATCAACTGTGCCGAACAAGGAATCCGTGTCACCGCTCACAAGCTTCGTGCCATTTCCGCATTTTGGGCACGTCATAGCAACATACCCGTCACTGACGTTAAGGATGCTGCTTCTTGTAGGAGTCCGACGGTGTTCACCTCTCACAACCTGCATGATATGACTACGCACGCCGACAGATTGTTCTGTCTTGGTCCCTTCATGGCTGCTAGGCGGGTACTCTAATCCCTTAGCAATCAGGTGCTGTTCCTCCAATTTCTGTCAGGTGATCATTGCGAAGTGTATTCTTTCTGGGGTTCCAGCGTGTTATCTAAGGGGGCTCCGTTACGTGGCACCCACCGCAATTTAACGAGGTCTGTGGAATGCTAAAAATTAGGTAATGCATATTTTCATGGCACATAGAAACATCAAAATACCAGGGGAACCGGGTTGATTGTGGTTTCTATTTGCCTATATGAAAATATACATTACCTCATTCCCACCCTCCTCCCCTCTATGTCGCCACTGGCACACTAATTGGAGAACAAAAAATGAAGCAACGACTGTCGACTCGGCTTATATACTAAGGAGGCTGCGCAGAACCGATGCGCAGTCGGTAGCAATGCTGACAGCGCTCTAAGTCTTTAATCTCTAATACAAAGCATTGAGAGAAGGCGAATACTAGAAATTAGGTAATGTACATTTTCATATACGCAATAGAAACCAAAATCAACCAGGTTTCCCCTGGTATTTTTTTTTTTTTTTAAACAATGATGGGACAAGCAAAATAAATTATGGGAAGAAATTAAATTCTAATTGAAGAAATGTTTTAAAGAGTTTCGTTATTTTGAACATCCTTTTGCAG
Source organism: Lithobius niger (assembly GCA_023313725.1). Taxonomy (NCBI): domain Eukaryota; kingdom Metazoa; phylum Arthropoda; class Chilopoda; order Lithobiomorpha; family Lithobiidae; genus Lithobius; species Lithobius niger. The sequence continues at coordinate 24,742 of JAHWFP010180050.1, read as the reverse complement.
TGTTACATTTGATTCTTGAACCCCCCCCCCCCCTCCGCGAGAGGGGAGGGCAACTTTTAGTGGACCTTTTATTTTTATTTATTTATTTATTTATTTTTTATCCTTTGCTGCCTCTTTCTGTAGCCGTTTTGTCCTTTTTTTTTGGCCTTTTGAAGCCCTATTTAGGCCTTTTAGACTGCCCATCCATTTTTTCTTCTAGAAAGAGGGCATTTTGCGAAAAGGCCAGGAGCATTGCTCCCTTCTCTCCCAACCCCTGTGCATGCCTCTGATTCGTACGATTGTTTGAGCAGTTCGTACGATTGTTCATTCAGTTTGATAATTTGTAATTATATGCAGTGTTTGTCATTTGTCATAGTAACTCGAGCACTGATCATAATATACCTGTGCATATTGTATATTGGTCTTGGAAGGTAAATAGTCGTTGGCATCAAACTGATCCCATATGTACTGTATGAGTGACATGCGGAGCAGGGCACCTGTTCATGCCCACAGTGTGCCTAACACCCCCCCCCCCCCAAAAAAAAATTCTCAATACAACTGATTCTTTAAAGGAGCTGCGTAACCTCAACAGTACAGGTTTTTTGGCAAGGATTACAAGGTAGTTTTGGTCCATCCTGCATAGCCATTCAATTACACCTTTACAGATTCAACTTGTACGGAATAAACTTAGAGTAAATTGCTATTGTGGATAAGTACAACATTTGAAGCTTCATTTCAATGTGTTGAATTGCACACAGCCCATTTTTAAACTTTTGTATGCCTTAAGTAAGTATACTTAACCGCGGATTGACACAGTGGATTTTCTGCGCACTGTCAATAGCTACGGTTTTTCTTCTTGAATGTCGTACGTGTTGTGCTTCACCAGCCTGCCTGCTACGCGTTGACCTAAGAACACCAAAGCTGTTCGTCACAAGACTGCTTTTGTTTTGGTAATTTAAAATTACCATTCCGACAAAAAGAACAACCCATTTGAAGCTTCGTGGAAGGTACGTCTGTCAAAACCAGTTGCCCAGCAGGACTTGTTTGCAAAACTCGAGCATGAATGACACTGTAAAACAATGCGCATAAATTAAAAAAAATTCCGGTAGACTTCAGTTAGGGACAACATTCTGGTGGTACGCTTGCTTACTTTATTAGACTTTGCAGTTAACGTGGCAAAAAGGTATTCATTCTACTTCTTTGAAGACTGGTGTGAGAAGTTGAACATTTATTTTGGTAAATATTTATTTTTCATTTATTTCCTAGTTTGGGCAGTAAAATCTTTTCCTATAGAATATTATTCAGATTGGTCATTTTCTGAAACTGACAGGACTAGTGGGATTCTTTCATTCGTTGGTAGTGTAAAATGTAAATGTAATTTCTGTACTGAGAAATCCTAAGCACAGGTTCATTTCATTCTATCTATGGATGGGGGTGTCCACCTTAAATTGGGACCAACCCTCTGTGATGTTCCTATAGTGATGGGTGGTCTGTATTTATAATTGATTTATTTTTTTTAATTCGTACAGTTTTTTGTTTATACTGCACACCACTGTACCATACTTTTAACACACTTTGTACTTCTGTTAGTTTGTGCATAACTCCTACGCGAGGACAACGGCTGCAAGCCGCATGCTTTTATAGCAATTCAAAAATGGTCTGTGAATAAGAAAGTGTGGTAAAGAGTTGAGGATTCTGTATTCTGTCTAACCTTAGCAAATTATCCAAAATTGACGGCCGATTTGCTGTTCATTGGTCGTGGTAGTTTACAAAAACCAAGCTCACTCACTGCAGCGTGACAATGACAACACAGTTTTATACTTTGCTCAAGATTGGCGTCAAGTAACGCTGGTTGAGGTGGGCCTGTTGATAATATTCAGGAAGGAACACAGGAGCACGTAAATATTTGTCAGTGTATAGCTGAAGAAGGGAAAATAAAAACATCATGTCGTTCAAAAAGAAAAGTGTTGCCTGGGCGAAAAAAAATTGTTTCTTGGATGGCGATCTGGCAGGAGGTTTTTTTTTTTTTAAACTTGCTAGTACACAAACATTTTTTAGAGCAAAAGACTCTTTTATTTATTTAGGTTGTTACAGAACGGCAAGCAAATGGGTCGATTTATAATACTCCCTGGGAGGGAATTGATGCCACTGTCGTTGAAACCAAAGGACGGAGTCTTAGCCCATCGCTTTAAAGACACGGCCAGTTACATGTCGGCTTGGCTGCATGGCTGAGCTTTAGGTTATCGGTTAAAAATTTAGTGGGTTCAATTCTCCGTTGATTTAGTACAGACGCTATGGAAAAGGCTTGCCTCTGCACTTATTTATTTTGTTTTGTTTTATGTATTTGCTTTTGTTTCTTATCCATTTTTTTTAATGTCTTATCATTGGATCACAATCAAGTATACAAATACGAGCAGATCAAAAGACGGTTGGTGGTGGGGGGGGGGGGGGGACCTTGGAGTAGAGTAACCCGAGGGAGCATATAACTAGTTTGATTTGTGCTGCTAAGAGTGACTTATGTACCAAATTTCATGCTTTAGCTCGACCTGCAAGAATTAGTTGGACAATCGTCCGGGAAGGGGCAGAGGGATGCTTGGGGGGGGGGGGGG
>JAHWFP010180050.1:0-22054 GCA_023313725.1 Lithobius niger | reverse complement strand
TATAGCTAGTTCGATTTGTACTAAGAATTGCTTGTGTGCCAAATTTTTACGCTGTTAGCTTGATGTGCATGATTTTGTTGCTAAACAGCTGCACTACTGTCAGCCATGCTTTAAACACATTAGACACAAGGTCACCACAGGATGGGGAGGTATACAGGGTGGTCCACAAAAAACTGACGACCCTAAATTTTCTGGGAGGTATACAGGGTGGTCCACAAAAAACTGACGACCCTAAATTTTCTAAGTCCAACTTTTGTAGTTAGCACCCCTCAGAACCTGGAGAGGATAGAAATCAAATCAATGAAACGGGAAAATTTCTGTCCTTTCCTGCTTCTGATGAGTGCTAACTAGAAAAGTTGGACGTAAAAAATTTAGGGTTGTTAGTTTTTTGTGGACCACCCTGTATAGCTTGCAAACCTTTCCAAAGGACGGCACCCACATGAACCCTAACAACCCACTTGTGTTACTCAAGGTTGTAATTAACCAAAGGCTACTGCTGTATGTAGTAGACTCACCAAGTCATTCTTCAACCGTTAACATTTGGCGGTCACCATTGGTCATAGATATGGTGAGGGAATTTCGGCCAATGGCAAATTTGTTTTGAGCCCCATTTTCCAAAGTGGTTGCAATAAAAACCATGAAACCTAATTATCTCCATAAGCTAGACCCTAATTAGCCTGGCGTTGCATTCAGAACTGTGAGGGCTAACGAACTGATTTTTTTCAGTAATTGTGCCGACCAATTTTTCCTCACTGGAATTCAGTCCAGTAGTATCAAAAATTGCTGCAACTTCTTATGCGAGTGTATCTAACATTGGTGACTCATATGGCTTCTTATGGCTGTTGGTGTCATATAGGTCATTAACCTTTAACAAAAAATGTATACTTACGACGCTGAGACACTGTAGGCTGTGTTGTGAATGACAGCTACCTCAGCTTTACAACGTGAAGTAAGTTAATTTATTTTGTGTGCACTGTGTATCTTAATTTTTAATTTTCTTGGGGGGTTCAGCATGGTTCATTCACCCCCTGGAGCTTCTGCATGCAACTTTTTTTTTCTTTTTTGTAAGGTTGTCTCTCTCAGTGATCATTAATTTGTGAAAAGCATTTTTGAAGGGAGTTTATTGATTTATTTGTGGAGCGTGAGGAATTTCGATCTGTATGCGATGAATCTGCCAATTCTTTGAATATATCCATCACTCGTGCGATGGCCTGCAACAAGGCAAGTTTCGTAGCAAAGCAAAGACGTAAAAGGTTGGTATGGGAGGTTTTAGGCAATGTGTTGTGATGCTCGAGACACATTTTGTTTTAGTTGGTTAAATTTATTATGAAATGCGATTTGATTTGGCTAAATACAGGTGCCCAAAGCATGTTGTACGCAACACTCCTTATTTGAGACAGATGTTCAGCTACCCTATTTTTTCGATTAAGCGCCCGTTCCTGAATTAGCGTCAGGTCTCTTAACAGTCGATAGATGCTGAGGGTTAACGCGCACAAAAATAAAAAGCACCATGCCTCGATAAATTGCTGGTGGTCATTATTTATGCTAACTTCACAATATGCGTTTGTCCGAAAATAAAACTTACTGAAGCAACAATAGACCATATTTTTGTAAGGTTGCCTAATCATCCGAACAGAAGCAGCTCAAACTAGCTCGATTTAATGATGAGCTTTGTATTTTGTATTATGTTTTTTTTTTTACTGATTTATTTCGGACTGAAGTATGGTACAATGTGTGTTGATCTGCTTACAAAATATTAAGCATTGGGCCTCATAAAAGGAACAAACAGGCCTCGAACAAAAAAAAATAGAGGCATTGAATGATAAGTGCCTGGGCATTTATTCGAGGAACTGTGAAAATAGTAATTGTTGGGAATGTCACCGACCAGAATTGGGCCGATTTAAATCAGTTTGATGTAAAACAGTGATTTAAATCAATTTATGTGTAATTTATCTATGAGGACAAACGAAACCAACTTGAAAAATTACTTAAATTGTTTTTCTTTTATTTCCGTGGTCTAAGGAGCTGTAAGGAATTGCATATACGTAATGGCGACATCCTACTAATGTGTCGTAAAAGTTACTTTAGTTCGAGCGATAATGTAGAGCTCGTTCAAATATATAGGCTCTTCACTTCAGTCTTCTGAATTTTTTTACATACATTTCATTTTAAGTAGTAAGTAGAAAATAATTTTAAGCAACTTTTATTTACGGTAAATACGATTGTATAGGAAAACTCTCTAAAGTATTTATTAGCAGTAGAACAATTTGTGTGGTTATTTTTTCAAAAAACAGAAATATGTTTTTGCTAACTTAGTCTACGGTGGACCTCTTTCATTTATGCTTCATTGTCGTAAGTGTTCAGATGTCAGTTCTGAATCTACTTGTAAATGTTTATTTCAAGTAGTGATCAGATACAGCAACGTTTTGCCAGTTGGCAAACTTTTCTGTCAAGATTTGGCATGCTTCCTTTTTAAGCCTATCCATAGATCCGTGCGCACCTTGTGAGCGGCGCTATTTCACAAGCAGTGTGAAAAGAAAAGGAATTTGAACGTTAAACTTTGTTTTCTTATGCTAAAAGTGTGTAGTATCATGTTTGTTGTTAGTTTCTGAAGCTCGATGGGTTAGGCATGGAATGGCATTTTGTTCATATTAACTCTGGAAATATTTATTCGTTTAAAAGATGTTGCGGTAATTTCAATTACTGTTTTAGGTGTCATTCTGTTGATGATATTGTATGAGGCTATTATTAACCGTTAAACCAGTGACTGGTGACTGTTCATGTTTGTAGTAATAAATTTTTAAAATTATTTTTTGTTTTGCAAGCAGTTTTTTTAATGGCAGACTTTGCATAAGAAATATACTTTCTTATTGCGAAAACATACATAACCTGTTAATTTTGCATTCGATCCTAGCAATGCTGCCTTTTCCTGGTGGAACAAAAAAAAAATAGAAGCATTGAATGATAAGTGCCTGGGCATTTATTCGAGGAAATGTGAAAATAGTAATTGTTGTGAATGTCACCGACCAGAATTCGGCCGATTTAAATCAGTTTGATGTAAAACAGTGATTTAAATCAATTTATGTGTAATTTATCTATGAGGACAAACGAAACCAACTTTAAAAATTACTTAATTTGTTTTTCTTTTATTTCCGTGGACTAAGGATTAAGGAATTGCATATATGTAAAGTTTCTACAAATGTGTAGTAAAAGTTACTTTAGTTCGAGCGATAATGTAGAACTCGTACGAATATATAGGCTCTTCACTTCAGTCTTCTGAACATTTTTACGTACATTTCTTTATATAATATTTAAGTAGTAAGAAGAAATTAATTTTAAGCAACTTTTATTTAAATAAAAGTGACTGGTGAGTGTTCATGTTTGTAGTAATAGATTTTTAAAATTATTTTTTGGTTTTGCAAGCAGTTTTTGAATGGCAGACTTTGCATGAGAAAAGTACTTTCTCAGTTTTTTGGTCCTTGTAGCTGCCAGCGTCATAATCCAATTGCACATGCGTGTGTGCAACCCTCCTCTAGTATAAAAGCGCTTTTGCACGACCGGTTGGTCATTCATTTTCCTCCAGATTGTCGCCACATCACTCTGTTTCCGTGCTTTCGCCTTTTTTCTTAAGATCTTCGAGTTTTCGCCAAGAATCCTACGATCCAGAAGAAGGCCAAATGAACGACCATTCGTCTTCTTTGCCCTTCTTCGTTACGTCTGACCACTCCCATGCCGCTGATGTGCAGCTCACCAACCGGTCCATTTGCCTCTTGATGCACGTCCCACTACGGCTCTGTCGCTTTCGTCCGAGATGCTTCCAGCCGACGACTCCAGCGAGAAGACCGCCACTTCTCCTCTCCAAGTGGGTCTCCATAGCGGCCTCGAAGCAAACGGATCGACACATGCATTTCCCAATGATCCATCATCAATCCCGCTTGCTGACCTTCTCAAAACGGTGGAGGGCACCGTTCCATATTGTTTTCTTTTGATAGCCGACGAAGATATACATTACCTGTTTTATCAGCAGTTTCCCCATTTTTAGCTTTTTATCCCCTAGAAGCTTGAAAGTACGGTACGGCGCATGCACGGGCTTAGGTCTGCTTATATAAGCTCTGGCGCAGCCTTCCGTTGCCATCATTTCTCCTAGGCCGATCACCACGAGTGGTCTTTCTTTGAGCTTCCCCGTTCGAAGTTCCTCCGCCTCCACCTCCGCCTTCCATCGTCCTGCGGAAGGTGCGTTCCTCCGCTCCTACCCAGGGACGGTCGTTCTGCCTCCCACTGCTTCCATCTGGACCAGTGGATGATGCGCCAGCCTTTTCATCCATGGACCGATCATCCTCACATGCAGTCATTCTACCCGAAAAGGCCCGCGGAAGGGCGCTTCCCTCCGCTCTGCGGAAGGCACCTACCTCTGCTCTTCCTCTTTCAAGATTATCCTGCCTTCAGTTGCTTTGCAACGGTTTTATGGATACTTCATCAGTTTCTTCAGTTAAGGCTGACTCTCCTCCGCCCTCACTGGACTTACTATGTCCTTCCATTATTCCTCCGGCATGTTTCTCGTCTACCGTTCCTCTCTGGAACCACTTCAACAAGGCACTGTGTCCCGTTTTTGATTCCAGCACCTCCGTTCCTTGGACGAGCGTTCCGCCTCCCAATTTGGCCTCCTCCTACGGAGGTGTTCCGAGTTTTTTATCACAACACGTCACATGACAGACGGATGCTCTTTCTTACCCTCCTTCCGTTCCGCAGAATCAACTGGGCAACGACATCCTTCTGACTCAACCAAGTCTCCCTTCCGAGCCTCCGCATACTGGAGTGCTTTCCTTACCAGGGTTCCGTCTCCTTCCGTATAACATCGTCCTGTGAATGAAAGATACCTTCGTTCCTATCCACTTCCTTCTGCCGCTCCTCCGCACCACCGTTCCTCTTGATCCCTAGCCCAAGATGGCTTGTGTCATCATGGAAAATTGTTACCCCTCGCTTTCCCTGCTCAGCCTCAGCCCGTACCAGGACGGGAGGAGAGGGGGGGAAGATTACATCCCAAGTAGGAACATCAGCATCACGTCAGCCCGTGTTCCTCCCACCAGGCCTTGGTCTGTAACACGGAGGAGGGGCTCTTACCACCTGTCACAACCAACACTGATACCATACCCACTGCGCATCCTCATGCGCAGTGGGTATGGTATCAGTGTTGGTTGTGCAGCCTCCTTCATGTATGGCACCTCGGCCGTCACGCCCCACGACATCCTGCATGGTTGCAGTTTGCGCATTGCCTATAGAGTTCTACATCCTCCTCTCTTGGCACTTCACTGTGCAGAGATCCTTTCTTCTGTAGCCACCACACCGTACACTTCGCTTCGCGAGCCTCCGCCTCCCGGCCTTCGCCTCCACCTCCGCTTCCGCGTTCCTATGCCTCGTACTAAAGGAACGCCATGGGATGATGCCTCCCGCACTCCCCGTTTCGCATCCCTGAGCCACGTTCCGCCTATTGCGGAGGACGTGGAGGTTCTCAAACTAGCAACAGAATCAGATTCCTTGGAGCCACCCGTTCCGCCTCCGCATCCCTTCCTTTCCGAGTCATTCTCCATGCCTTTTACTACCGCGAACACATCTCCCATCCCTTGCAGTCGACCACCTCCGGCACAAGACCTACGTTTCCCTTCCGACGAATTCTCTCGCATTGAGGAATAATCTGCCTGTCTCAAACATCGACTCAAGGCGCGGACAGTAGCGGCCAAGTTGGCCTCCTCCGTCAGCTCTCGATTACCTCCACTCAATCTATCCTCACGTTTCTCTCAACATTCGGTAGCCGAACGTTCCGCTACCCAACGAACCAGTGGACCACTGACAAGTTATCTTTCGCCTTCATCTCTCTCCAGCGTTGTATGCTGTTGTTTAATTCAAAGGGGTATGATATCCCTCCGCACCACCGCCACCTGCGCTTCCTACTGTGTGCCCTCCTTTCTTTTTTTTTACAAACTTCGACTGTGCAGCCCGGTGGTCTTTTCTCTACCTTCAATCAATGCAGCTGTACTACACACTGCTCCCCAATGGGACCAATCCTCGTACCTCGACTTACGTCACGCTGTTCCTGTTCCACACACCGTCCTTCTGCAGAGGACTCCGACCTTCTGACCTTCTTTGATGGTCATTCCAGCCCTCCGTCGCTTCTGGACTAATGAGAACTCCATCCGGTCCTACAGTGGAGGATGGGTCTTCTCCACCCTTCGCGGATCCACTGACCCCTTCCATCGCTCCTCTAGAAAGTCTCTCGTCTCTCTTTTGTTTTTGAGACTCACCGACGCAACGCGTTACGTCCCATCCCGGCTCCTGCATTCCCGCTTCGCAGTCAATCATTCCGCCCTCTGAATCAGCTTCCTCACCCATGTTGGCCGCCTCATCCATGGATGATCCTTCCTTTCTACCTCGAGGTGTCTCAGGCCGATTAGTCATCCTCTCGATTCTTCTTCCATTCCTCGGCTCCGGTTTACCACACCTCCGCCTACCGCACACCAACGTCTCTCAAACAATAAGCAGAACGCGCACATCTTCAGCACGCTACCACCTCCGCCGTTCCACCGCCAAAACAAAAAAACAAAACAAAAAACTCTCCTCCGCAACGGAGGCGTCCTCCTCAGATATGGTTTGCCTCTTGAGTTAGATAAAGGTCATCTTCCACCTTGCCGAGGCCGTGAGAATTGCTTCTTCCGCCCTATAGGCAATGGTACGGCCAACTCACACACTTTTGACACCTATCCTCAATCAGAATTCCTGACAGCAGACACAGTTAAACTTCGGTTCTGCTCTCTACCTCCCTCGAGCAGCGGTTCCCGGTTTTGTCATCCGCGACAACAGTGTCCTCCGGCTAAGCCTCCGAACTGCAACCTAAGGGTCCGTCCTTGGTACTTCAGCCAATACACTATATGAAAGGTTATACACCGACCCTCCTCCGGATGACACTCGCCAGCTGGCTCTCTTCATCAACCAAGTGTTCCGAAGAAGCTGTTTTGCTACTTGCCATGCCATGAATTGGTTTACACGGACCCTCTTCAACTCCTCGCTCTCACTCCGAAGAGTAGCTCTAGGACACAGCCACGAATCTACATGACTCAACTTACCATTCCCGCACTACGCGTCACCGACGGCTTCTTTGCCACCGCTCGTCATCCACCATCCGATCCTCCACCAACAACCATGGAGATAGGAGGATTACCACCTTCAAGACGACTGAAACACAATACTTTGTGTTACCCTTATCCCATTACATCCCACCATGCATCTGTACATCAGACCTATTTCTCTGTGCTGCCATGTGATACGTCGCTCTTCCAGCTCCTCGTGCGGTTCACGTTCCTTGTTCCACTGTCCCTCTGCCCTCCGCTGGCTGCGGTCCCTCGAAACGGCCGTTCCTCTTGGCTTCTACCCATGACGGTTCACGTGTCTCTTGCGTTCGGGCGGAAGGTGGATCAGTTCGAATTGGTGACGTTCCTCGTCCTCGGTCTCCTCTTCCATCGCACGCTGCCTCCGCACAGCGTTCTTGAGGTTAATCATTTCACTACCTACTATCGGCTTTCACTTTTCCTCCCTCCAGCATTAAATACTGTTGTTTCATTGGAAAGGGTGTGATATTCCTCCGCACCGCCTCCGTATCCTATTGCACAGCCCTCAAACCGAACCTCCTCTTCAACAGATGACCCTCAATTTGCGTCCTTCGCCTCCTTATGCGGACGCTCCTCCGCCAGCGGATGATCCCTCCGCCTCCGTTTCCTCGACGGTATCCACCTTCAACCTTGCGTCCTCCGCCTCCCCATGCGGACACTCCTTCAACTCCGACCGATACATCCGAAACCGACACTAAGTGTAGCCCTGTACGGAAAAGGACCTCTACAAGGGTCCTTCCGATCATCCTCCGGTTTCCATTTGGCATCAAACTCTGGAATCACGCGTTCCGAATTACTCGGTCTGGCAATTCGACGACGCCGCCTCCTTCTTTCCAGTCTTTTACAGCATCAGTCCGAATACAAATTCTGCGGAAAGAGACCTACCGTGCTCTCCATACTGCACTAAGACCACAAGCATAACCCTGGGGTTTCGGAAGATCCCGTAAGCACTTTCACCCTTTTGTTTGACAAGAAAGTTCTTCTCCTCAAGAGAATCTAAGATCTTCTACCACCTCTTCCGCCGTGGATGAAGGCAGTGCTGCAACTATAACCTACCTACTACACCGGGACCTGCCCCTTCTTTACATTCATACCACCATTACCGCCAACTTGTGCGTTCCTCGGTTGCAGTTCCACGCATCCATTCAACATACCTCCGGTCCGGCGATCCATCCGCTACAAATACCTCCGACCAGCAAGATCATCTTTCTTCCCACAAGGTAGGCTGTTTCGACAGCTAAGTTGATTACTTACCTTGTATCCCTTTAATGATAAGACCCCTGCATGCGGTAGATGGGGGGAGGGGACTTGAGCAAGCCGCATTCCCCAGTCTCACCTTGATATAACATTAAGCAACTCACTTTGAGTCTTGCTATTCCTCCGTGTTATCAATAAGGTGAAAGTGGTTGGGACTTCAGGTGTGTCTTCATCAGGAAAAGATTCTTTTCCTGGGGATGCCAGCTTGTACTGCGGGAGAACTTGAACATAGCCCTCCACCTTGTGACGAAGTCTGCTAATAAAACAGGTAATATATTTCCGTCGCCTATAAAAAGACTAAAATTGCAGGGCCTGAACCTGCTTAATTTTAGTTTTTATTGCCTAACCGAAAATATATTACCTTAACTCCCGCCCATGAGCTAGGTTCTGGAAGGTGGAGAAATGATGCCAGCGGAAAGCTGCGCCAGAGCTTATATAAGCAGCCCCAAGCCCGTGCATGCGCCGTACCGTACGAGCCTGGCAGGTAAGACAACTTTCAAGCTTCTAGGGGATAAAAAGTTCAAAATGGGGAAACTGCTAATAAAACAGGTAATGTATATTTTCGGTTAGGCAATAAAAACTAAAGTTAAGCAGGTTTGGGCGCTGCAATTTGGTCTTTTCAAGCCGTCCCTTTTGTCCGATGATCGAGTAATCAATAAGGGTCTAACGACGGGCTTCGGTTTTGGCTTGCTTGATCACAACTCCAAACCCCGCGCTCTACTGGTCAATCGACTACACTGTTGACTTTCCTTTTCCGCAACGGTGGTGCCATCCTGGGGAGAGGAGAGCCACTAGAGCTCGTCAAGAATCCGCCTTCTCCCAGACCTGGCCAGAGTCATGTTTCTTCAAACCCTTGGCGACGGTGCTACTAACAGAAGAAATTTCGACACCTACTCCCAATGCACATTTTTGACTGCTGATGTCAAACTTGATTTCGGAATGGCCCTTTTATTACCCAAGAAAGCCGAGATTCCAACGCAGATCTTAATTGACAACGACAAATGCCTCCGTCTCGGCCTGTGTGCCGCCTCACAAGCCGATATCCTGAACACATCTGCAAACGCCTTGTGCGAGAAGCTTTCGTCCAATCCGACTCCCGATCAAGTAAAACAACTATCCACGCTTATCTCCCAGTTGTTTCAGAAGGCTTGCTTCGCTTCATACCATTCGTTGAATTAGTTGTCTGAGCACTTTTCAACAACATCCTCGTTCTTCGAGATATTGCTCTCAATACGGCTCCAAATTTAAACGATTCAACTAAATATCAGCTACGGAACCTTCTGATCCACGAGACGGACACCCTCTTTCGTGTCTTAATCACGAGCTTGGCGCCACAACTCGACGTCTCACGAAAGCCGAAGCCAATTAAAACTATGAAACCCGCTCTCAAGTAAACAAGCTTCTTTCTAGCCGTGGGAACGGCGACAACTGACCGAGGCCTCGTCAACCGTCAAACAACGACAATCGTCGTAAAGAAAGCAGCAACAACCAGCCCTTTTGTCAAAACCAGCCTCCACGCTCTCGTCCATTCAACAAGATGAAATGTCAGCCTGGTAGAAGCACCACTCCGGACCGCCGAAGCCGCTACTCTTCACCCAGGAGAAAAAGCTCGCGAAAGGACCAATGATGCCATACACCCATGCAAGCTCCAAGTAAGTGGCCGTTTACGGCATTTTCTTCCGGCGGGGCAGAGTCTAACATCTAATCAAGATATTCTTTCGATAATCCTGGACGGCTTTCTCCCAACCTTCCTATTCAATCCGCCGCTGACTCAAACCGCGCCTTGAGAGTTTGCTTCTTGCCTCAGTCCAAAGCTATCTCAAGAAATACAAGATCTGTTGACGAAAGATGCAATTCGAGAATGCCATCATCTGGGTCCGGGATTATAAGCTCCATCTTCCTTCGCCCCAAGAAGTCAGGAGGAGAGTGGTTGAATTTCAATCTCTCAAACCACTAATCAATACCTGGCCAACAACCACTTCAAGATGGAAATGTTGGAGTTGATTCGTTTATCTCTAAAAAAGAACGATCGGAGAATCTCCATAGACATTCAAGATGCTTACCTTCATGTTCCCCTGCATCCCGCTGTTCACCATCTCCTCCGCTTCCTGTACAGCAAGGTTTCAAATTTCAATGCATTCCTTTCGGCCTGAACGCAGCACCCAGAATATTCACTCTAGTTCAAAGACGAATTCTGGCACAATTACATCAACAACAGATAGAAGCAAGTGCCTACCTGGACGATTGGCTGTTAAACAACCGTGACCCACAGCAACTAATCTCCTACCGAGACCAGTCAATCAATCTACTCTCCAGCCTGGGGTTCGGAGTGAATCTGCTGAAGTCCCGCCTCACTCCCGCTCAGAGCTTCATCTTTCTTGGAGTTTGGTTCAACCTAGAATCTGCAACGGTGATGCCTTCAGCAGACAGCATAGAAGACTTCTCACAACAAGCCCGTCACTTTCATTAACAAACCCATCAATCTCTCGGGGATTTAAACTCTCTAATCAGCAAGATGGACTCCATGGCTAATCTTGTTCCTTAACGGAAGGTGGACGACAAGACCATTCCACCACTACCGCATCGACAAATGGGGAACCCCGTAGAACCTAGACCTAAAGTCACCAACGGACTCAACCTTCCCAACAGAAATTCACCTCTGGTGGTCGGACATTCCAGCACTCTCCCAATGTGTTCCTTCTTCACGAACCAAAACCAGACCTCCTTCCAACCGACGTTTCTCTAGAGGGCTGGGGAGCTAACCTGTCACATCAAGAGACCTCAGGTCTTTGGTCTCAACAGGGCCAAGACCACATCGATGTTCTGGAGCTGAAAGCAGTACTAATGGTCTTTCTTCATTTTCAACTATAAGTCAATGGGAAGGTTGTTCAGATACAAGCAGACAACACAACAGCAGTGGCCTATATCTAGAAAGAAGGGGGAACGAGGTCTTGCAAGCTTCACGAAGTAACCTCAGCAATTTTGAACCTCTGCATAAAACTCAACACAACCATCCTGCCACTCCACATCCCACGCAACAGGAATATATGATTGCAGGCACTCTTCTTGCCGAAAGCTCCCAACAGGAGAATGGACCCTCAAGAAATCCATCTGCGAATATCTCTTCAACATTTGAGGCACCCAATGGTAGACCTATTTGCCACGAGGCGCAATGCCAGACTTCCCCACTACATCAGCCCAGTCCCAGACGACCAAGCCACGGCAGTGGACGCAGAAACCTATATGCCTACCTGATCCCTCCATTCAAACTGCTTCCACAAGCTCTGGAAAAGATAAACCAATCCCCAGGTCTATTTCTTCTGATAGCTCCAAATTGGTTCCCTCAACTTCTAAACCTCATAGTCGACGCTCCAAGAAGTCTTCCTCAAACACAGTATCTGTTATTACAACAGAAGGGAACCAAGTTCCATCCAAACACCAGCGATCTATAACTTCACGGGTTGCTACTATCGTTAAACTCATTAAAAAGGCAGGAGTTCATGAAGGACAAGCAACTCGCAATCCCAGCAAAGCCATCAGAAATTCAACAAACAAGATCTACGATAGCCACCGGTCAAAATGGTTTCATTGGTGTAACTGAGGGAAAATTAATCTAATCAATCCCCCTATTGGCGACCTCTTGAAGTTTCTCAATGATCTCAAGGAAGGATTAAAAGGCTTGACTATACCAATTTACTGCTCCGCTTTAAACTACGTATTTAAACTACGTATTTAAAGCTGCAGGTAACATGAACCTACTCGACGATTATCGAATCACTTCTTTCATAAAGTCCTTCGAAATGGAACGTCCGCCAACCAGACTGGGACTTTTCAATCGTGCTCCAATCCCTGATGAAAGCTCCTTATGAACCAGTGCAAAACTATTCACTTCACTTGCTAACCAGGAAAACAGTCTTCTTGTTGACTCTTGCAGCATGCCTACGATGCAGCGAAATCCTAGCCTTATCGGCCGACCCAGCGTACTGTGTCTTAGCGCCTGACAACTCGTCCATAACCCTAACACCAAGAACTGATTTTACAGCCAAAACCCAAAAACCCTGCGAACCTTTGAAACCAATCATCATCCCTGCTTTAACAAAGATAGATGGTGTTGAACCTGAACACCTCCTATGTCCAGTGCGTTTTCTACATTTCTACTTACCAAGAACTAAAAACACTGAGCTCTGGAAAGGCAGAAACCAACTTTTTCTACCAGTTGAGAAAAATTTTAGTGAAACTTCAGCGGTAATTATCGCACAATTATGGATCAGGAAAACCACCATCAGCGCTACAAAGGTCAAAACATAAACTGCACTGACAGGCATAAGTGACAGCCCACAAGTTAAGGGCAATCTCCACATCAGTGGCACGCCACAACTTCGTTAGTATAAGTATAAGTTTGTTGCAAATGCAACCGGAATGGCAAGGACCTGGTGGCCACTGACTGCCATCCGATGTTAAAACTAAAAATTATAAATTACAAATGTTTAAGAGTTTAAAACATTAAAACGAAGACAATTGCCCGGCTGTAAAGGAAGGGTATATGGTGTTGGGTTGGGGTCACGAATGCCTTACCACCAAGGTTAGACCTACCAGGGACACAGTGGTCCCCGATGGCATCGCCAAACGTGAGGGACAAGTGGAGGGAAAAGCCGGGTATCATTGCCAACATTTCTGCAATACAATAAAATATAATAAAATTTAACAAAATATATATAAATGAATAAAATGCATTGCAGTTTAAAACTTGGTTAAAACCATTATTGTCAATCTTAATAAAGATAATAAGAATTAAAATAATATAAAATTAAAATATTAAAATAATAATAATAACAATAATAATAATTGGTTTGTGATAACACAAAAGGTCAAGAAAGGAATAATATCCACTTATATCTTGTCATAAAAAAAAAAATAAAAAAATAAAAAAACAAACAAAGTAAAGTCTGGCTAATAGCCGTCGTCCAAGAGAAAGTTATGCACAAGTATTAACATATTTACTTAAATCTACCTTATTGAGTTCACGTTTAAAAACAGCAAGAGATGTAGCCTGAGCAACATCAGCAGGAAGTGCATTCCATGGGTTTACCACACGGTGGGAGAAAAAAAATGTACGACAATCCTTCTTGATAGGCTGTACAGTTAACTTAAAACGATGTCCTCTTGTCACGCTTCCATCACGCAACAAGAAAAAATTATTTCTTGGTATACCTGTTAGACCATGGAGAATGGAATATGTCAATGACTAGTCCAACTTAAGTCTTCTCATCTCAAGTGTTTCCAACCCAAGAATCTGTAAACGTTCGGAATATGGTTTATTTCTCATACCCGATAAATACTTAGTGAACGATCTTTGAACCGACTCAACGTGTTTTATGTGCTTTCGCAAGTAGGGAGACCAAACTGGGCTGGCATATTCAAGAATTGGTCTTACGAACACCTTAAATGCCCAGACCAAAGTAGCCACATCACCAGAGGTGAAACAACGTTTAATTATGGCCAATTTCTGCCGAGCAGATTTTGCAATGTGGTCGCAATGTGATCCACTTTTCAAGTCTGACGTAAACCAAACACCCAGATCTTTTACCATGGTTTCATGCTCTAATTCCACACCAAGTAGGAAATAAGCGTTTAGCAGGTTTTTTTGGCCAATATGGAAAATCTTACATTTAGGGCCTGATATAGGCAAGCACCAATCAGTCGACCACCGCTCAAATTCCAGAAGAGAGGCTGTAAGTTCCCCATAATTAACAGGGTTATTAACAACAGTGTATAACTTCACATCGTCTGCAAATTTTGGGGTTTTGATTTTGGGATTTAACACTTTAAGGTTATTTATATAGATAAGAAATAAAAGAGGCCCCAGGATAGAGCCTTGGGGGACACCACTCGTAACAGCGCTTTCGTTCCTGTTGAAGACATCCTGACAGCTGCTTCATGGCGAAGTACTTCCGTCTTCACGTCACACTACCTCATAGAGATGACTAAGCAAGCCAAGGGACTACATTGTCTAAGTCCCATCGTTGTAGCCAGATGTGTCGTCAACCCCCCCCCCCCCCTTAAGCACTCAGATGTGAAGCATGTCCTCCATCAAGACGGAAGCAAGACCCTTATCTTTGAAACCAACAGTCCTTTTCAGGGCCACCAAATTTCACGAAAGAGATCCAAATTCCTGCTAACCATCTTTTTTCTGAATAAAGTACGAAGTTTGTGAAAGGTTTTGGGGGAAAGCCAGCTCGTAACTCTAGGGAACCCGTCAGGGCGGTGTCCGCCACCGTAATTTGATTAGGTCTGGGTCTGTTAATGCAAAATTAACAGGTAATGTATATTTTCCTGCTGTGGCAACAAGAAACTTATTTTTGCCGGCCCCTCAGTCCAGGCCGGCTGAAAATTAATTCTTTTGCCTAATGATAACATACATAGCCAAACCCACCCGACCTCTCATCTTGAGTCACTGCCTGAAGTATCGAGAGGGAAAAGTATGACCAACCGGTCGCGCGAAAGAGCTTTTATAGAGGAGGGTTGCACATACTCATGCGCAATCGGGTTACGACGCTGACAAGGAACCGAAAAACCTCCAGGGAAACGCAGCATTGCGAGGATCGAATGCAAAATGCAACTCCTCACTGGCATTTGGGGGGGGGGGGGGATATCAATGTATTTATTATGTAACACAACACACCACCGGTCACCACAACACAACATAACCCGCCAACACAATGCATAAATCTAAAAAAGTACAATTAAAAAAATCTGTTTTATTCTGTAATTACATGCACGGTTGAACATTGACTGAAAACGAAACAGATCAGTACATGCTGTTGCAATACCCGGCTGTTATGACGAGATAGAAATTGAAAATCACATGGCCGAAAGTGTTTGTGTTTGTGTGTGTATGTGTTGGGGGGGGGGGCGTGCCATTCCAACCACTAGTCCATGTTGGAAATATTTGAGTGTCATTTTTAAACTCACATTTGATATCAAAAATGTTGTTTGATATTGGGGGAGGTAACTGTTCATTGGACGGGGGGGGGGGGGGGGAGAAGAGAATAGGCACCGCTTCTGCTTACACTGAACTATGGAATTACGTTTACATTTCTTACATTTTCCTTGTTGCATTTTTTGTTTAGATGCTGATGGTGTGTTACGTAGGTTCGGTTAGTTCGGTTTAAGTTTTGGGACGTAATGGACCAGTCGCTTTTGCTCTGTCATTCCCAACAAAAATTACTAATTGGCAGTATACTTGGTAAATTCTCACGCAAATTCTGACTCCCTATTAGAGTATAAATAAACCTTTCATAGAGATAAATCAACCATGTAATGGGATCTTACAGAATCTTACAGGATCTTAAAGAATTTATTTCTGTGGTGTTATCAGTTGGTAATTATACGCTGTTAAGATATCTTTATCGTGTGGCAGTATTTTAATGTAAAATGAATTCTCGTATATCAAATAAACAAACTCTCGTCATTTCTCTTCCCCAATATCAGTTATCTGATAGCCTTATCACAAACATGTCTTCTGATAATGTCATTTCACCATGATCGTGTTTGTGTGACGTAATGAGTAAAATTTGTGTATTACGTGTGTGGTCGACAATGAGAAAAGCATAAACAAAATATAAGTTAAATCTTCAGTCTTTATGTTTTGTGTTTTTAATGCGTTTGACTAGTGTTATATATTTATTTTAATTTGTTTAACCCTTCGTGGGCACTACGAACGCTTCACACAATAGTGAAGACTTAACGAAATTTTAATCATCATATAAACCGTACACTATATCTTATCGCATTCGAATCCTTAACTTTTGGTCTTAATTAGTGAAAACATTCTTGACACATACTTTCGAAATAATTCTTATTGCAACTGTCCAAGAATTTTACTTCTGGCGTTTCAGTACAAATGCCCCCATCAATCCATTATAATCATTACTTTGGGTTCCGAAAACCAATAAAATAAAACCGAGGTCCACTCCTTTAATCCATGCTGGACTATGTGGATGGAACTGATTATTAAAAACATTCTGTGGCCTCCAAACCAAGCTCCAATGCTGTTTGCCGTGGCGTGCGCATCACGTGACGGGACAAGTTCATTCACACGGCCAAAGATCCGCTATTCTTGTTCGTCAGTGGCTAACTCATGATGGCATCACGGCAAACAGCCGTGGCTCGTGGTATAGTTGGGTTCAGGTCTGCCGCTCCCCCTCCTCCTCCCCAACCAGAGAAAATAATTTTACTGACCCTAAAGAAAGTGGTTTCCCACTTCAAAGACAAAGACTAAAAGCAAACAAAAACAGTTACCTCTTCCCCCTCACCCCCCAAAAAAATTGCTACGAAAAGTTGTGGAATGACATTCGTGCAGCAGATGCAGATAATTCTCGCTATCTCATTGATTGACATCACTGTCGTTTACTGTGGCTTCGGGAAAATACTCACGCAATAAGGTTCTGCCAAAACGTTTGTAACAATCAATTACATGTGAATTTTCAGTGGCCAATTTTCTGCCACCTTCTTCAGGCCTGGGCCACCAACTCTGGGCTTGGCCTGAAGAAGATGGCAAAAAATTTGGTCACTGAAAATTTGCATGTAATTGAATGTTACAAACCTTCTGGTTTGTGTAACCTTATCTTGTGAGAATTCTCACTATGTTCAGTGTTTGCATCAGGACTATTCAAGAAGGAACAAGGGTAGAAACAGAATAGTTTATATAAATAAACCATAATTCAAAACGCCCATGTCTTACTTATATTGACAATTCATTATCCGTACAATGATGTTCTGTTAATTGTAATTAACACTCCTTAATAACATAACACTTGGCTGGATTAATACAATGTCTTCGTTTTGACGCCAAACACACTAGTTAACCATCGATAGCTAGTCAGATCAATTCAAATATTCGGCAGCAAATTATTACCATTCCGACAGATTAAGCGGGTTATATTGAACCGGGTAATTGCTTAACATTAAAGCTCATCTACACAAATTTGTCACCCTGCGTAAAAAAAAATATTCAAATTTATCGAATTTAGAGGTTGTAGTAGCACTCTTTTGTAAAGGAGGTTATGCTACAGTATGAACAATAAACCTCGCTGATCAAGTTCCGTGGATTTGGTGATCCAACTGAATCCAACCAGGGTTCCCCTTTCTGTGCCAATATCCTTTCTTTAGAATTTCAAATGTTAAACGATTCGACATGAATTACTTCACAAGATGTGTAAAACGATTTGATACTTCACAAGCAATAGTGTACCTTCATAATGGGCAAATAATTTCAACCAGTCGAAGCTGAGTAGGCTAGCTAGGGTAGCACGATAAAAAGATAAAAATCTATGCCTCTTGTGTCAATGTACTTAATTGATCGACCTTTTAAGCGGTGTGCAGTGGAACAGAATTTGAAAAAGAAATGAATAAGACAAACAGAAAAGCTTTACTGCTCCATAATTGATGTTTTTTGGCAGAAAGGCACAGGAGGCTAACCATTCTATAATAAAGTTTGAAATGATGAAGCTGTTTATACCTGAAAATTTTGCATTTGGTTACCTTTACAGGGATGTGACATCCAGTGTTTGTTGGTTGTATTTTTTTGTGAATACATTGGCGTACATTTATGATGGTAGGTCTTCAGATATTTGTGCGAAGCTTGACTAAACCTGATAAAAAGGCAATAAACCGCTACCGCACTATTGTTCAGATATTTAGACTGGAAACCTAATCGTTTTGTTCTAACTTTACTGATAAGTTATCAGCTGGTGAGTGATTTAGATGTCTTTTCTACTGAAGAGCTGTTGTGTAGCAATCAAACTATGTATTGGCCATTTACGTTTCAGTGACTTTTTGATACGGATCCATGGAATGGGTATGTCGCACCAGCTATGCAGATGATGTTGGTTCATCGTGATTAGAGGTAGGCTTACTTGTTCCGTGCTAACTGTTGCGTCATATACACATTTGCTGATGTGATCGTAATATTGCTAATATATTTGTAAAGGGGGAGGGGTTGAGCTAACTTCTAAACTTAATCATGTGATGCTGTCCTAATGAAATAATTGACGTCGTTTAGATTGGCGGGTCGTGAGTTTTCTGGCACCTTGTTACTTATTTGAAAAACTAGGTAATGTGTCAAATTTATTATAAGCTGAAAATTGACGATGTTAATAGCACTATCAATGAAGAACACTTGTGTATGCTCACGGCCAGGTGTCTCGGTGTTCATTTCTAACTTCTCCAAACAACAAGCCTTTTATGTCACACAGAAAAAGTTAGTTTCGTAGCGTTGAGAGGTAAAATCTATAGAAAGAAATAGTCTATGATTCAGTACAGTCTATTGGCAGAAAGCGAACTAAATGTTAAGTATGGGGTGGGGGGGGGGGGGAGTGTTTCTGTTGCGTGAAATCTTCCATGCGAGCTTAATGGTTCTTTTTGCTTAGGAGAATTTCAGCAAGAATTGAAAATCAAGAATTTTGTAGTCTGAAATTGCTATTTGAAGAGTAGGTTAAAATCAAGGAAAATTTATCTTTGTTAATAACATTCACCCTATAAATTGCTAGTTTATTCATTCTTAACATGAACTCGTAGAGGTGGTTAACTGTACTGAGGATCCAATCGTCAATGTTATGTAGTGCATTTTTAGTGCTAGGTTCGTATTTTGTAAACTGAAGAAAATTGAACCTTGGAAACTGTATATCTGATGATATTAGAAGTTGGCGATTTCCTCCACCAACCATCACTGATTTAAAACAACTAGCATTTGGCTGTTTTGAGGTATGGTATGTTCGTTTCTGCAAATTATTTATCTCTGTTGTTCTTCTGATTACTGGAAATGGGAACTTGAAATGCTTCAGTTTGTTAAACTATTGGTGTTGTAGTTTTGATTAAAGAAATATATATATTTGTGGTATGGGGAAGTATGAGAGGGAATTACGGTAATATATGATTTAACTAATAAGTGAATATTACAGGCTATGAGCCTACACTAGAAGAATAATGTGCTGGCCGCCCTGTCTGCCCTATCCATTCGTCCTGGTTTTTAAACGCTTATAGCTCGGTACCTGTAAATAGACAAAATTACAAGCCAAAATGTAAATGAAAGAGTAAATAATGGATAAAGAAAGTAAGTACAAAACGGTACATAGAATTACAAATGAAAATGTAAATAAAAGCGTAAATGTAGGACTAATAAATAAGGAGTAAACAAAGTAATAGGCCGACGGCCAAGGGACCGTATTGTTCACTTTATCCTATCACTGATGCATACCACGATTTTTTTTATTTGAAAATGTAAATCAAATACATTTTAGTAGGAAATTACAAATTCCACCACTTTTTCGAGGTTCTGGTCCCAGTCGAGCATTCTTCAAAATAATGTAACTTGTGAAGGGGGGGGGGGGGGGGCAGTGGCGTTGTACGGAGTGGTTAATGGGCCCACCCTCCTCACAATTTATGAGGTTGCTTTGAATTGGCTTTTAAAACCCAGCGCTCCATCATAATGGTTGTACTGAGCAGTTACATTTAACTCCAGGATTGGATTCGTAGTGGGGGGTGGGGGAACCTATCATAACATAACTGCTGAAATTTACAATTATGCAAGAGAAAAATACCCTTGGTGAGCAAAAAGAATTGATAGAACTAAACAACCTTTGTTAAAGGTTTATTACAACGTTAAACATAAAAGTGCAATCAAAAACTATGGTCGGCGTTTCACGTTGACGTTATACAACAAATATTTCTATCAACGCCGTTTTACTGAATTCCTGTTAAAAATTCTAGAACGATTCATCTTTTATAGGACACCAGAATTTTAAGGCTTCAAAACCACTTTTTGTTGATGAGCTCACAAACCGAGAAACTCAGATGGTATGACAAAATACACTGCTGACAAACCGCTCACAAAGCTGATGCATGGAAGTAGGCTTCACTGTATAGCATCGGCGCAAGCAAGTAGAAAATTGTAGTTACATGGACACCAACGGTAAACTGCAACTGCTGCCGAACGTATTATTAATACTCCCTTGGTGCTGCTACAATAAGTGAAGATAGCAAAGAAAGACAACTATTATTTTTACATTCTTGAGAAGCACTAAAAGTTATCACTCATGAGCCGTTGTAGTGACGACTAAAATAGAACATTCCACATGAACACCAGGCTCAACCTCTTCCCAAAAACAGTAGCTTGACATTTCACAAACTAGAATTACCGTAAATCGTGTATTAAAAGCCCAGTTGAAGCTAAAGCCCACCCCCTAAAATGCTGTAAAGTCAAAATCATGAAGTAGTGGAGTTAAAGCCCACCCCTCAAATTGTCGTTTTTCTACGAAAAATTATCTAAAAGTTATATGATGTGAATAAAGACAGTACTGCTTGCTGTGTTTACTGGCCCTTTCTCCCTCTCTGTAGTAATAGTGGACTCTTCCTTTAGCTCCTCGAACCTACACAAGGGCTGGGCATCTCGCACCTCAGCCTCCTCCCTTCTTCACAGCAATTAAAAGGATGTAAGGATTGGTCTTTCAGAGATCGTTCAAAAGCTTCGAATTTTCTGTAATGGATGTCCAGAAAGGTTAGACAATTGATAATGATCGATTTAAAGCCCACTCCCCATTTTTGCCATATTAACTGCATAAGCCCATGGGCGTTTAATCCACGATTTACGGTATGTTTCTACTTAAACGCAATAATATCTTCAGGTTTAATAATCGTTTACCTTGCAAACAACGTTGGCGTTGGCACACGGCATCTATTTCACTCCAAATTTAGGTTTCCTAAAGTCATACGGTAAACAAAATTGGACTGGCGGCTAGGAAAGCACAATGCACTTACATTTACAAGTCCTAAAGTGAAATGCTGGGTTGAACTCCGCCATCTACTGTGAGTAAACTCGAATCGGTGAAGGCCACCTTTGAATGGAATATCCCACAACCCATGGAAGTTTGCACTTGAAGAACAATAGTCCCCATTAGTTAAGGAACTGCCCTAACCGGGGACTAGCCGTAGCCACCAGATCACCTGGACAAAACGTCTGGACCCCGAGTACACGCACCAATCCATTTTTATAAGCGTGACGCCTTAGCGGTTCGAGCTGATACGCATGCGCACCACACTAAAAACAGATTTGCGTTTAAACATTAATTACGAATACTATACATAGAATTTAAAATATTAATTGTAATTAACTTCCATCCACGCGAAAACCTTAAAACACGCAAACACGTCATTAAATCCCATTGCAATTTATACTCATTGAGGTTTATAGCAAAACGAGAAGATTGCCGCCATCTAATGAGGTGGGGGGGGGGGGGGGGGTGGTGGAGAAATGGTGGCTTCGTCAATTGTGGACAAATCGTACCCACAAAACATCCTCACAAACTCCGTCCCTAATTGATGGAATTTATTAATTTTTTTTTCTGCGTTAACCGTTATGAAATCTACTTTAATAACGTTCATTTGCATTGTTAACCTGAGTATGATAGTTTGAAAAATTTGATTTTTAATATAACATTTTACGTTCCCTCACGAATTACTGCAGTAGT
The DNA here is from genome assembly GCA_023313725.1 of Lithobius niger. Lineage (NCBI taxonomy): Eukaryota > Metazoa > Arthropoda > Chilopoda > Lithobiomorpha > Lithobiidae > Lithobius > Lithobius niger. The sequence continues at coordinate 111 of JAHWFP010180050.1, read as the reverse complement.
ACTATTGATGTTTGGCAAAAATTATATCAGAGCGAAATTAAAGTTTACTTCTTTATCTCTCATTTGATATATAGAGAAAAAATTCTGCTTATTAAGTCGGGAAATACTAAA
>JAHWFP010180048.1:0-50049 GCA_023313725.1 Lithobius niger | reverse complement strand
GCATTCTCGTTGACATTCACAGTGCTCGCTAAGACCTAAACGTGCATCTAGAAATATGGTTCGTGTTCTTTTGGCTTCTTCTGAAGAGTTGCAGTTGGGTAGTTGAATTGTTTTAGGGATGAACGGTAGTCTGAAAAATAAATTGTAAGCTGATCAGAGTACCTTTATGGCGAATAAACTGTAAGCTAGTCAGAGTACTTTTATTAGCACTAGCCTACACAAAAATTCAGTAGCAGTGTCTATTCTGAGGGTCTATTTTGGAATGGGAGTGAAACTCACCAGCAAAACAGATAATTATACCCTAAAGATAGTCAAGATTTGCTTAGCTTTTTATTATGGAGTAATATTTCATTGATTAGTTGGGCCCAGGACTCGAACAAAGGAATTCTGGATGACAACCCAGATGCTTTTACCATCTGAGCCATCACTGAAGGGCTATAATAAATACTTACCACGCTATAAAAGCTATATATAGTCTTAACTGTGATCTAGTTATCTAGGTGTATCGTGCTTGCTATCATTTTGGAATATTGAGGAGCTGGTGTATAATCGACCTGGTGGGGAATACCCTGCCTCGTTGGTTGTACCCTAGTAGCTCGATTGTACCCTGGGACCTTTTCGTTCCACGCATGCGTAACTTGCCGAGCTAAGGTTAAAACAGCTGCCAACTGCTAGTTACTGGCCACATCTTTTGACTCATACGTATATCAGCAGAAGAACTCGATGGATTCATTACGTTTTTCGTATTTTAACATCACACTTGATAATATTTTAGGCTAGCAGCTAATAGTTTTTCTTTGGCGATCTATTGGCATAAATAATTTTAATATTTACCACATTAGTCTTTTAGATTTTTGTGATAAAAACGTTTTTGTGGTAAAAATCTTTTGTAGTAAAATTTGAGTTTTTCAGCAAAAATTAAAACCTAGTACATGCACACAATATCTTGGCTGAGCAATCTTTCGGCGGATTTCAGCAATGCGTGGTTAATGGGGTATGTTTAATGGGAGGAAGTCACCGAAAAAGCATCGCTTATGACTTCTTCTTGTAGCCCAATAGTTTTATGAACTGATCGACTGGTAAGCTAATAAAACTTTGCATTACGTTATAAACATTATTAAACACAAAGAATGTTTAGCCCTTTTGTTATTATTTATTTTTAATTAGGATATCTCCAATAAACAACCTTCAAGCTTCTATGGATAATGCGGCTAAAAATGTTTTTGCACTGACCATGAACCAGTATAAAGCAACTCATGCAATTTAATTTGAAATTATACCCCTCACACCATGTGCTCGGGATATAATTACAAAATAATTAGCATTCGTAAGTTTTTAATATCATGTTACCGGCTTTCCGCGAAAAGGGTAGCTGTATTATCAATAAAAACTCTAGGGCTATTACTTCTGATTATTTTGGATTATTCTGGACGTTATATATTTCTGCCTTATTGCTATTTTTCACCGTATTACACTTCTTTCTCATTCCAAAAAAAATATTTAGGTTTAAAATTGAGCCGATTCTTCTGTACGATGTAGGGATTGGAGAATAATAAAAATAACATGTAATGTGTTGGCACTAGAGAGCCGTTCCTAGGCCTATCCGTTACTTAGCTGTATTCCAAGGGTGCTATACAGGGGTGTAACGGCCTATTGTCTATTCTTCTTTTGTTGGAATCTGCTTCTTTTCGATAATTCTTTATTGTGTTCTTTCATGTTTACTTTTGTGTTTAATATTTATTAATTTAATATTTGTTACATTCATACTTAAATTCAACTTTGATGAAGGGTTAAATTCAACTTTGATTGATATGGACATGTTTCTGGGGTGTTGGCTCCTGGCTGGTGGATTTCCTCATAGGATGGAGCCACTGGTCTGTCCATGGAGATGTGGCCACCTGGTGGCACCTGGTGGTATTTATGGATTTTCTTGAGGACAGACAAGATGGCTTCCTCCTGTGATTTCTGTTTAGTCATGGCCATTGACTGCCACGATAAGCCTCAATGTAGTCAAGGATGCCTCATTATATCACAATATGTATATTAGTGTCCTGGAATTCAGGTCTGTAAGTATAGGTGAGTTTGAACTGTGATAAACAATAATAAATGAGTTTGTTCCAAAAGTGCTCCGTTATTGGCAAACTGCTTCTCTCCCACCCCTCAGCATGAACTTGCTTCAGTTTGATAGTCATGCATACAAAAACAATTACACGGGTTTATGAGTTTTGTTGTTGTTAAGAACCAACAGCTTCGTACTGACCAATATGGTGCAGCCAATTGGCCCCCTCCCAAATTGAGGCGAAAGGTAGTTGAATCGATCATATCCCTTCAGTTGCTTCATTTCGACTCCCAGTGAGCTGTGTGGGTGAGTTAAAAGGGAAGATACATCTCTATTCCTGTGATTTCAAACCCTTTTCGACATTCATGTGGTCTTTACATAATTATAATGAATTCAGATTCTAAGGATAGGTGTTTTGTAACGTATGGGATGAATCATGAATGGGCATGTGCCAAGCACTATAAAACTGCTGGCCGACACTCATTCTCGGTCTATGGTGACAGAAGGGTCTTTAGGTTAGTTCATCGATAATACTTTACGCCTTTCGATATAACCCACCATAACAGTCTGTTAGAATGCTATTTGTAATATCTACTATTTTGCATTGAAACTTTAACATGCACTTCTGCATGGCTTGATAGTTAATATATTCGCCTTCTACACTTCATGACTTTCCGGGTGTCCCCTAGCACTTGGAAAGAACAGGTTGACTTGGATGCAAACCATAGGCATGCTTATTCTTCTCAACCATGTTACGTGAAGCTTCGTAGAAACTGGGGGCCCACCGGACCATTCTGCTGTACCAAATTTGTATTGGTCTAGTTAGTTGAAAGTTTCAGTGTGTCTTTAATGGAAACTGGGAACCCTCCAGGATTATTGGTTTGTGTGTGTTTTTGCCATTTCGGTGTTTTCAACTGCCATGTCGTGTGGCACAGCAACATTATGAACTCGGTTTCGCCATCTGTTTTCGTTTTCTGCTTGGGTTAATTTTTGTAAGAACGAATTATTGCTGAATTCTTTGCAAGTGTGTGTGATTTTGGTTTTTTAACGCTGTAGGCATGTTAGGCTACTGACATTTTTTCTTTTCCCGTCTATGTGCTTCCAGAGGTGTATTATACATATGTGCGCTTGTACGTGTTACAAAACTGTGTTAGTCTCGTCAGTGAGCTGACATTAGGTCAGATAGTGTGTGTACATCTTCAGTGGGGAGTGAATATGCAAGTGTTCACGAAACCACTCTCCACTGCTGTTGAACATGTTGGGTTTAGCGGTGTATGGTGAGGGGGAATCAGATACAACATCACTGATCCCCGATGGCCAAACGCATAGTGTTGGTGTTTAGATGTTGATGATGGCCCTACACCACACTCTTCAGAAAATGGTTCCATGCAGGGATCGTCGATGGGTGTAACATCGTTAGTCATGCCGAGCGTTGAATAGGACGAGCGACCAACCAGTTGCATGGATTAGGTTCTCACCATCTTTTACTTTCAAATATGTGAAACCCCATCCACAAGTGCAAATGGAATCTCTAAATGTGACAATTTCGCCTTGTTCAGTGACATATTGCATGTAGCTACTGTGACTGTACCAACGTATCGAAATGGTGAACCTCTGGCTAGGCAGCAGGGCAATTTATTGTCTGTGATCACGACTACTATTGATGGCGATGGACTTATTATACATATGTGCACTTGTACGTGTTACTAAAACTCTATTAGTCTCGTCAGTGAGCTGACATTATGGCAGATAGTGTGTGTACATCTTCAGTGGGGGGTGAACACGCAAGTGGTCACGAAACCACTCTCCACCGCTGTTGGACATGGGTATAGCGGTGTATGGTGAGGGGGAAATCAGATACAACATGACCGATCCCTGATGGTCAAACGCATAGTGTCGGTGTTCAGATGTTGATGATGGTCCTACACTGCAGGGATCACCGATGAGAATCGTTAGTCATGTTGAGCGTCAACTAGAATGAGCGACCAACCAAATACATGGATTAGGTTCTCACCGTCTTTTACATTCAAATATGTGAAACCTCCGTCCACGAGTGCAAATGGAATCTCTCAATGTGACATTTTCGCCTTGTTTAGTGACATATTGCATGTGCCTGGTGCAACTGTACCTATGGCTAGGCAGCAGGGAGATTTATTGTCTGTGATCATGACTACTACTGATGGTGCTGGAGTGATATTGGGCCCCCTTGATAAAAAAAACCATGGGTTTTAACACGACAGTGTTAGCAGACTATCTGTCGACCCTAGTGTTCGAGACGTTCATGTACCTTCACCAATATTCCATATGGAGTATGGCAATGACGTTCTTACTTTTGAGTCTGTGTTTGCGTCTTTATTGAGTGCGCTGTTCGATACAGCTACAAAACATCAGCCGCTGCGGGGAGTGTTGTATAGTGGAGACTGAAAGCAACAGCCACAACACCAGCAGACCGTTTGGCAGCAACCTGTTCACACAAACACTTCGTTCCAGAACACGGCTCGACCGCATACTGAGGACGTGTTGTTCTCCATGGCCGATTTTTTTAACTAGTGCCGAATGTAGAATGCGGATGCAAGTCTTCTTCTCGTACCAATTCTATCGACAATATGCTTCGTTCGATGTGCAGGTTTGCATCATCTGTGTGTCCGCCACATTCAGCAGCCATGGGTAAAACAGCTAGAGTGCTACGGCAGGAAGGGGCTGCCACGATCCTTAAAGGTGCACCGGTGGATGAGTCATATCCGGTATTACTTCAGTCTCAAAACCCCCTGCTCTAATATTTACCCTCTACCTTTACACCATCTTCTGCAATAGTCACCGCCACTGCAATGAAAAGCAAGGAGGAATCCTCTGCCCAGCCCATGTGAGTGTAAGCCACCGCACTTACGCAGCAACCACAATGCTCCACGGCTCGTTTACAATCAAGAACAAATTCAAATTTGCTACAACTATGATACAGGATGGGGACAACCGTAAAGACCAGTCTTTAATGTCAAGTGGAAATAAGAAATCACATACAGTTGCTGGGTTCAAGCCTCCCTTCCCGGGCACCCCACCCAAAATTCTCTAGCTGCAGGGATTAAAAAAAACCGAGAATTGTTGGATGCGTTCAATAGGTACGGAAATGCATTTTATTGTCATATGTGTTTTATGGGCATGTATGTCTTAACAACCATAATCCCCTCGCAGAAAAATGGTTTAGATTCGCAAGCCTTTTTAAGAATTGGACTGAGTTTTTAAGAGCATTTCGAAGTGAATTCGATTGCACGGACTATAAAAACGACCTATTTAAGGAATTACGACTTTGCACGCAACACCCCAGCAAGAGTTTAACACACTTCATACGTTGTATAAGTTGAGACTACGACCATATCGACCCAGATTGTGATGAGGCCACAAAGGTTCTGCATGTGCCTGACCAGGCACATTTGGACTTTCGTGCAATGTTGTTGAATTTATTTCACTCAAACACCTTGCGAATGAGGGAACAGAACTGTGCCAAATTTTGCTTAAACAATACCTGTAAAAAATTCCTCCAGCAGTTAGCTTTGCCTGTCGTCTGTATGTGTGTCCGTGTGACAACTCACGTCAACAGAATTATGAAGAGCAATTGTACGATTATCACTATGTTGAACCTGCAGCAGTGCATGATGCCGGCCCGAGTTCAGGCAATGGTGTGCCTCCATTCACTATGTAGAATTCGAATCCCTGTCTAGATTATGCAGGGAAATGCAGCACTATGAGAACATTCAATAATGTGCAGCGCTCAAGCCGCCTCCACCAACTCCACCTCCACCTCAGTGGCATGATTCGCCCTCGCATTCCAGCAACAATGATAACAGGACCCCTCCACAACAACAACACAAGCCAGTTAATTGTCATCAATGTGGTCTAGAAGGCCACTAATGTCTGTAGTGTCTGCAATTACCTCCACAAAATGGGCAAGGTGGCCCCTGGAAAAACGGCGATGCCATGAGGCCATAAAGACTTCTGCTGATTGGAGGGTGAGGGATGGTCTGGGTCACAGCACGGTAAAATATGTGACAGTACCAAAGTCTAATCATGGTAAAGGTTTAGATGGAGATACCAGGTTTAGTTCTCATCCATTGTTGCTTGTAACTGTTGGCGAAATAACAATAAATTTTCTTCTGGATACAGGCAAGACCAGTTCTGTATACTCTCAACAATTGGCTGATATCTTCAGGAGTGTGGACACTGGATTCACAACATTGCTAAAATTACATTCTTGTTAGCGTTCGACAGAATCTACGGAAGCGGATTTTTGCATGTAGCACTATGCTGGGGTAATGGGCGTAGGATACTCCATACACTGTTGCTTCTCCACGGTGCTATGGACCATTTGGTACTTAGCGGACGTGACTTTATGGTCAAGGCTGGAGTTATTCCTGATATTCGTGCTGGTGGCTGAAGAATTGGCCATGGTGACGTCACACCTTTCGTGCACTGTGAAATTGCTAAATCTTGTAATTGCCACCCCAATGAGCAGCAATGTCAAGGGAATGAAGTCTAGAACACGGTTGAAACACATATTGCTTAATCTGACTGCTTCCATTCTAATCGGAAGTTGCTGCAGAATTGTGTGCTTCAGCCCACAGGGGTTTGTCATCCCGTCATCCCTCGCGCGCCCTGGAGTCCTTGGCGACTTACAATCCACGGTACCCCTTGACACGACATGTCCAAGCTTTGCTTTCCCGCTTGCCTGGCCAGCGGAAAACCGTGCTTTTCTGCTGGATCCCGGGCCATGTTGGGATAGGTGGAAATGAGCAAGCGGATTCTGCAGCAAAAGGGGCCCTTTCTGGCCCTCTCGGAAGGGATCTCAGCCTTGTTCCCTCGGACGCTTTTCCAACTCTGTGTCTAAGGTTACACGCTTTTTGGCAAGCCTCGTGGGATGGACAGGACGGCAATAAATTACGAGCTATTAAAGGCACTGTTGAGGAATGGCACTCGGCGTGTCGCCGCAGTCGCCGTGAGGAGGTGGTGTTGGCCCGTTTGCGCATTGGTCACACTCGACTTACTCACTGTTTCCTTTTGCGGGGGGTTGACCCTCCTGAATGTTATTGGTGTCGGCGGCCACTTACAGTCCGGCACTTCCTTGTTGATTGTTGCCATCTTGATGGTTTTCGTCGTCGTTTCCATCTTCCGCATGACATTGTGCGTCAGTTGGGCGATAAGTCTGTCCTCCTGTCCGGTGTTTTTCAATTTTTGCAGGAGGTACAGATGTATGACAAGATTTAGGTTAGGGGTTTGAATAATATCTCTGTAATGTGTGGTGCAGTGGCAACCCGGACCACTGCACTGTGACTGAGGTTGGCGCTAATGACCAAGTTGTCGATGCGCCATTAAGCCTCAATCCCCCCCCCCCTCGCGCGCGTTGCAGGGATACACTCTATACTTATAATGAAAGGGATGAAACCTTAAGCCTTATCGTAAAACAATTGTGCGTTATTAAATTTTATGCTTATGCGCTATTATTATCAATGGAACTGGTGCTGTACGTCTTTATTGATAGCTTGTCTCAAGTTTGAAGTCATTATTTGTACTCATACGTTGTCCAGAGCGACCTAAGAAGCATTTTTTGCATCGAGGTAATAGCCTTGTCCATTACCGGAAGTTGACTGGGATAGCAAAAACTGAAAAGCTTCTCCGATCGCTCTGGACATCCTAGTAGTACAAATGACGACTTAGAACGTGAGAAATGTTAACAATAAAGACGTTCATCGCGAGTTCCAGTGATTATGATAACGATTGTAAAAAACGGATTGTTCTATGATAAGGCTTCTGGCTGGTTTCATCCCTTTCTTTATATGTATAGAGTGTATCAATGTGTGCGCACACAAGGGACAACGGGACGACAAGTCCCTGTGTTTCAGGCCAAGAGAGTTTTGATGACACGGCTCGGTTGCACTCATGTTGGGAAGTACGCCATCATATTGGAAGAGGGCACTACGCCCATTTGACTTGCTCTCAGGGCTTTTAATGAAGGATCCTGTTGCATTATAGATAGATTCACAATGGGACGAGTGGTTGGATTTAGGTGTGGTCAAAAAAGGTTTGAAGGGAAGAAGGCAAAGACGACTAAATGACAGGGCGCCTTGAGAGCAAAAGATGCATTTGCTACCGAGGAAGTTCTTAAGTAAGTGGGCTGCGCATGTGCAGTGGGTTGTGGAGCTGAGCGGATTGGCACAGCTTTAATTCTCAATTCAAAGCGAGCATGAATGCAAAAATTCACAAGTGTAATATTTTTCCAGCAACAAGAAACTATGAATAAGTTGTATGAAGCTTAAGTCAGTAAAGTATTTAAGCTTTTTCAATTTTTCAGGGAGACAGAAATTAAGACTGCATTAAAAGACGTTTTCTCAGCTATAATGGAACTTCTTTCCAGATTAAATTTTCGAGACCAGAACCACCAAATTAATGCATCCAAACTGTTGGAGATTTTTTTGGCTTCACACGTGACAGTACACGTGGTGTATGTTGTGTTTTGGAGGTACCAAACTGTCTCAAATAATGGTGACTTTGAATGCAATGCCTTGTTGGTTTTGGCAATCTGTTAGAGAGAACAGGTCATGTAGGATACCTGGGACGAACTCATGGAACGAAGGCGGTTTCACATTCATTGTCAATTTTCATGCTATACCCTGGCCCCAATAATGGCTTGAAATCAGGTGTCACAATGATAAAACACTTCAACTTTTTGATTGGGGGTTAACAACTGGAATTCAAGATAGGGTCCGAGAATTCAGCCAAGGGGTGTTAAGTTTCTTGAGCCCTTCAACGATTTTAGTTCCTTTTAAATGTCATAAAAACTTATTTTTTGCATGTTTTTCGTTACCATTAAAGGCCTTTTTGTTTACTTTTACCAAATTTTTATTTTTAACTTCGTTTCTTGGATGGGCCCTTTGCCCCCGAGCATGCCACTGTTGGAGTATAATGTCAAAGGTTGCACTTTCAGCACGGAATTTATGGAATAATGAGTTTACATTGAGATACTGTAAAACTTTCAATGGTTATTAATTAGGTTATTCAAATTACAGTGCACTTATTAGTTAGTCTCCTGAATCAATGTTAATGTCCCTTACCTGCAGTTCAGTTGTTGTACAAGAATTCTCTCTAAGCAGGTTCTGGCACAGTTTATTGCACTGATCTTGTCAACGCATTTTTGGCCTATTGTCTCGTCTATCACCTATCATACAAAACAGTAAATTAGATACTTCGATTCAAATTTCAGAGTACCAGCTAGCACTTTAATAAATTGTGTATTATAGTTATTAAGTTGAATTATAACAACACAAAGTAAACAAGTATGAAATCTTGGCTTTTACAAATGGTTTGGTATAATTTCGTCCTTACAGCAGATAAAAGGTGATTTTGCTGACTGCTATAAGGTGTGCACTATAACTTTATTCATTTCACTTTCGCTGTTTTCTAGAAAAATTTCATAGCCTATATATATATAATGCTCTTATGGGCAAGAAACAGTTGAATACACAACTCAGGTTTGTTTTACCCACGTAATACTAAGAGACAGAATTCAAACACTGCAAGATATTCGTGACAAGCATTTTTAAAACTGTAACGCATCTTACGTCAAGTATGATGCTGATGGCGTGGTTTAGTCCCATTTCTGTGTGTATTTAAGTAATAGGCATGTTTCTGTACCGAAATGTCAATAGCCAATACGAACACGGTTTCTTGAGGTGCTAAATACAAAAAATCTTGTGTTCGCTTTTATAATGCGCATTCAGTAAGGTCAGATTTAAGAATAGTAAAGATGGGCCAGCAGTAAGAATCTATAATTTTCATTAACTGTATTGAAAACTACTGCAAGTTGACGACACAAACCTCTTTGTTTGTTTTTTTATTTCGACAAACAGCAGCATCTGCTTATTCTTGTTTTGTCCTGGCACCAATGATGTCAACGAATGATGTCACTAATTGTGGAATATTGCATAATGACGCCAGTCTTCTCCAGTGCAAACTTACAGCTGGAGATTGCTCTGCTGGATAACAATGAATTGGTTGAACATATATATAGGCTCTTTATTGAATCGAACTTGTTATGATCTACTATCCTTCCATCTCTACAGCATCTTTTCATCAGTGAATAATGACACAGACCCATGGACAAACAATGTCTAATTCAACGCCGAATGAAGTTGCTCCAGCAAGTGCAACTCATTAGCCAGCTCATGAGATTAAAGAGTCCATGATTACAGTTTCTTCTGGAAGTACAAGATGGAAGACCATGGACTGGATTAGTTATAAATAAATGCTGATGCAAACCCAGTTCCGTTAGGTTTAAAAGGCAATGGAAATAGGTTTGCATCTGTATTTATTCTTCTGGAAGAATTATAACCTCCAGACAGGGCGTACCAGGAAACAAAAACTTTGTGTTCGCATGAGATGAGATAGTTTTGTCTCGGTCTTATCTCGTCTAGAGTTTCAAGACAATTTATAAACCGAGACCAATGGATTAAAATAATAGACAAGACTGAGATCAGCAGTGCTGAGATGAAATGAGGCTGAATGTCCAAGTTCTCGTTAGGTTTCGAACCGACTTTTGCCTGCCAAGAATAAAAAAGTTATTATTTATATTTTTTCAATAAGTAATATGTTCGTTCGTGTAAACAATGCACTATCGTTTATATAGATACGTGACGTAGACTGAAGAAAAGTTTCTCGTCTTCTCTCATCTCATGTGAAACACTAAACTTACATGGAAGAGACTAGCCAATTCTAAGTCCTGCACGTTACACTAGCCAATCTGTTGTCATACCCAGGTTACTTAAAACCTGACTACAGTGTTTAAAACCAGACTACACGTTATCATCTCTAACTTTTAGTGTGGTTTGTTCATGATAATACGGGACGTTGATAACTTCCCTAACAGCAGCTCAGTCTGCTTACACAGCTCATCAAAGTTGTTCCTAAACACTTGATGTTTCCTCAGCATACCGTCACTGCTGAAATTCACCATCATCTTTTCAAGGAGATTTTTCACTGAAGTTACCAGCAGATGCAGTGTTGGACACTTGATTCACGCTACGAATATTTATGAGAAAATTAACAAATAGCAGAGATTGTTAACAAACAGGACGTCCCCAATAAGCTTAAAGCAGGTGCCAATTCATTCGATTATAAGAAATCGACGTGTTTGTCACGACCTTGACGATGCAAGCATAACGATGAACATCTTCGTAATATGTGGTGAACATAAAAGATTGACACGTGACGTCACTTTTTAGAAGCAGCGCAATTGACCAACTGATTCTTTCCGTTACTTTAGAAAAGTGCTCATTGTTAAAGGGATCTTCCTCCCAGCGCCATTTTTTCCGATCCTCCACATCAAGTACGGCCCCAAAGTTTTATTTACTTACCGTTAGCCAAACCCAAGCTGAAAATACGTTTTAAAATGTGGCATCTAGGAGATTTCTGTTGAATATAGAGGAACTTATGGCGCTTACAAAAACCATGACGTTTCGTCTGTGTGTGCATGTACTAATTTGATAATAATTACCATGAGATCAAAAATCTAAGAGTAATGCGATAAAAATTAAAATTAATTAATCGCAAAATTATAAGACACTAGCCTAGAAAATTATAAATTGTGATGTTAAAATACGAGAATCATTCCGGTTTGTGATGACACAATCTTTAACTTGATGCTGTTTCGTGTACTATTCCCAAAGCCAACCGAGACAGCAGCTACTTTCCTCGCAGCGAGGAACGTAGCTACCACCCCAGCCGACCTTGGTGCTGGTAAATGCGTGGGTAGCAATCTGCACGTGGTTGTTATAAGGCACACGGAATGTTATAAGGTAGGCCGGGTGTCCCTTTAAATAAAGAACAGTTAACCAGGTTAAGGTTAACTGTTAAGGTTGACAAAGCAAACAGTCTGCATTAAAGACTAGCCTTGTAAGAATACAAGATAGACTAATCTGAGAATGAAGAAAAGACAACTGCCCAAATTGGGATGTGAACACAAGCCTTCCCGCTTACTAGCCGGGCACTCTAACCACTGCAACTACCTGGACAGACACTTGCTGCAGGGTCTACTTCAATCTTTCTCCATGATGACCTAAAGGCCACAAATATAAACAAGGAAGGAAAGCAACTTGCATCTTGGCCTCCACAGCATCCGCCCCAGTAGCACAGTGGGAAGTCCTTTGTTTGAGTACCAGTCAGGACACTTGTCTTTTCTTTCTTCTCAGATTAATGTATCTTGTATTCTCACAAGCTTATTCTTTGATGCAGACTTTTGCTTCATTAATGCTCATTGTTACTCATCAATGCACAGTTTTGTGATAGGATAAAACGTATTTTGAGTTTTGCTGTCTTACCTTTAATGCAAAGCTAACGACGGTCTGACCACCAATTGCCAAAGTACTTTTTTGGGAAGGGTGCACATCTTCCAGTGGTGGTGTGAAAAATAACTAAGAATAAATAAGAAATAATAAGAAAGAGAATTTAATAATCTTTAATATGAAATACATTAGTTGATCACTTAGGAATGAATGACAAAATTTGTACAGCTGTGTCATATTCTACGATTAGAATGCTGGTACAGAAGGGGTGTATGGTACTATACAGCCATTTATAAGTAGTCCTAGTTTTAAAAACCATTACAATACAGAAATACGTTAATATCGATATTGGCCTTATCATAGGTGCATTTAGAAGATAGAAGCTCTAAAACTATCTGCAAACGTGTTGTGAATTTTATAATAGGCTACTATGGTCACTAATCCATTGAATAGTCACGATTGCCGTGTTGAACAAATTTGCGAATTAAACACTAATGATTCCGAGTTGCAACATTTTTGGAAATCAACATATTTTTAAAAATCAATACTGTCATTTTTGTCGCTACAACTCGGGAAGCGGTAATTGCTCAGTGATACCATAACCTCATGAAATACATAAGGATTAACCTAAAAAGACTGTTTCTTTATTGACAATTTTGGCATTGTGGAACATGGTGAGGATGGCGGAAGGATACAGTTGCAAGTGAAAGTAGTAGAGGGATTGGTGCAAAACATGTCCTTTTGAATGAGTTTCCAGTAATCACTGTAAAAATTGCCTGGAGTCTAGATTTTAAGTTCAACTCCAATGCAAAATGACCGCAATTTCTCCTTTAAAGGTTTAACCCCATGCAAAAATGACCTTGATTACCTATTTTAAGGTTATCGTCGTGAGAAATGTCCATGATTTCCAATGGTAAAGGTCAATACCATGCGAGAAATGACTCCTTGCAATTTTCTATTGAGAGGATGGTGCAAAATAGCCCTTTTTGAGCAGGCTAAGTACCAATAACCCTACACTTTTTTGTGTCTGCCTGCTTTCAGGGTGAACTTTTTTATGCTAGCCTTTTTTACAAGGTAAGGGGAGAGGGCCGGTCTTCTGAGAAAGGAGGTGAGTAATAATATTGGCGAAAACATTATAGCAAGATCGTGCATCGAAAAGGACCCGGGTTTAGGGCAATGGGATTGGTGATGCACGAATTTTTTTTATCAATAGCAGCGTTTGCTAGGCATGGGGGTGCCCACCTTTCTTGCTACAATTGTGGAGGACTCGTTTCTTCCTTCGATGAATTTTTTGTGCACTACGACAGATGCAATAGAAAAACGACATGTACGAAAAAAATTAAGTTTGCAGCATATTTCTGCTATGTCTGTTGGAAGTGTTTTCCTTGATTTTGGAAAAATCTATGGTTCTTACCAGGATTTCACATTTGTGTAATGTTCTTTGAATGAACGAAAAGATGGTCTCACTACCGTAAGTTAAAAAAAATAAGCAATGATGACTTACGCAGATGAAAATCATGATCGTCTAATGGCTGACAAGGATTTCCAATGCCAATACTGCGAGGAGACGTTCAAGAAAAAGAGATATCAACGGCGGCACGAAAGGTGACATGAAGGAAAAAGTAATGTAACCTGAAAATTGTGTGGTGGGACCTGCAATGTAACCTGCAAAACTTGAGTTTATGTGGCTATAAAACAACATGGAAGGTAAATTACAGAATCGTTAAAAGAAAAACTAAATTGACTCTTTCTAAACTGAAGCACCAAAAAAAAAAGGAATATTTCTCGAATGCTGGCAAATTTCAACCTTGTAATATACAGTGTCAGATATTTATTCATGCATATAAAAAAGGATACCAAAATCGAATGGTCCCTTGCCCTATATCATTCACGATTTTAACAACAAGGCAGAGGTGATAGATGTTACCAAAAGTAGTAAAGGAAAAAGGGAAAAACAGCCCGTTTTAAACAGCCCTTTTTTGACGAATTAGCAACTGCACGGTTTCACCGGGTTAGGCACTCTTGCAAAATGTTTATCGAATGCACTGAAGCGTGAAATAGACGAATTTAGCAACTGCAAGATATCACGGTGGCTCGTGCAGATGCTTCATGAGCATAAATATTGCGTGAGTGCTTTGGAGCGTTTAAAATGACGAATTAACAACAATTTGGAAGTTCGGAAAAGAGGGAAAAAACAGCCCCTTCCAGACAACTCTGGCATTTTGTCATTTTGAACCGTACTTCTATTTGAGTATTTTGTTTGTAGGTTTTTTCTGCAGTGGTGTTGCTAGTTTTGTCATTTTTAACCCACGTGCATGCTTTTTTTTTTACGAGGGTGTTGGAGGGGATACGATCGTTTAACTTTGCAGCACATGGGGTATTTGATACAAACCCCTGGGACGAGCGGTGGGAGTAAAAGGCGCAGATAATTCCGTTGGGCTTTATCAGCCATGGCTGCCAAGTATGATGTGGTTTCGAGGTTCTGTGGAAGAAATGCAAGGTTGAGTTTTTATCGCTGGAGGAGGTGGAAAATTATTTGCAGAAGCCTTGCTTGGTAAACTTTACTTGTTTCGATTGCGGAGGGTTGGTTTCTTCCTACGATGAATTCTTGGTGCACTATGACTGATGCAATGGAAAAATGATTATGCGCGAAAAAATCAAGTTTGACGGTATAAATTACTGCGAAGCCTATTGGAAGTATTTTTCCGATTGGAATGAGCTACGGTTCATACTAGAATTCTCCATTCATATAAGCTGAACGACGAGACAGTTTCGACATCAGAAGATAAAAAAAAGGATCAACGATGATCGATGAAGAAAAAACTCATGATCTTCCAATGTTGGACATTGAGATTTTCCCGTGCCAATACTGCGAGAAGACGTACAGGGACAAGAGTTATAAACGAAGGCATGAAAGGCATCACGAAGGAAAATGTAACATAACCTGCAAATCGTGTGGTGAGACTAACTCAGACGGTCTCGCTTTTAAATGGTACAAGTGTGGGGGGCTGTTAAACAACGTGGAAAGGAAATTCGAGAGTCTTCAAAAAAGAGACTTAAATTGTCTTTTCCTAAACTCAAACCTCTGTTGAGGAAAGGAATAGTTTCTCAAATGCCGGCAAATTTCAACCTCGTAATAAACAACGTCAGATCTCTAGTTGTGCCTATAATAGAGGATACCAAATTCGACTGGGCTTTGTCCTACATGATTCACGATTTGAAAGACAAGACAGAGGTGATCGACGATACCGAACTCGAGGTAAGGCCGTTCAGTTTGGAGTTAGGAGGTTTGGATCTAGTGAGAGATGCTTTCTTGACTTTCAAGCGAGATTTTAAGTCGGATGAAATGCACTACGAGCCCTAGATTTTGTTGGAATGGTATGAGTATAAATATAATGTTTTAGAGCAATGTTGACGTCTTATGGTAAACATAAAAGCTCAAATCGGATTATGAATTCTCTTCGAAAAAGTGATGGATAATATGGAAACTATTAAAGCCTATTTCAATTCCAACCTGACCAGAGTGGGGAGCAAGGAGGGTCTCTCCGAAATGTCAAACAAGAATCTCCATAGTATTAGACAGTTTGCCGTAGAAGGAAATGGATGGGTTGTCAAGCAATGTGTGTGTACCGAACTATGTGTCCGAATCTATAGACTATTTCACTGAAAAGGTAAAGTGCCACTCCCCGACAATCTGAAATAGTCCCTGATATACTGGTCAACGTACGTATTCAGGATGATAGATGTTTTGTGTGGTCTGTGTTGGCTAGTGTACATCCTGTCCCATCTTCGCAACACGACTGGGATACGAAACATTACATCCCTCATGCGCATGAGACTGTTGTTGGCATGTTCAATAAATACCCCGTTCCTTAATCCAAAATCGCGGCGTTCGAAAAAGCCAACATTTTGGTATCGGTTTTTGGCTTCGAGGAAGACGAACCTTGCGTTTATCGTGTGAGTTCCTTAGTTGAAAGTAAGCATCACGTTGACTTGCTTCTTCTCGACGGACACTACGTGACTATTAAAGATTTCAACAAATTCATTGCGTGTTTCAACCCCAAAAAGCGCTTAAAGTATTTTTGCAGACATTGTCTATATGGTTTTCAAAATAGTTTCAGGTATGAAAACAACCATCTTCCTTCTTGCAAGGGAGTACCATTTCAAAAGACCTCGTTGCCCGACAATGACCTTATCCTGTTTAAGAATTTCAAGAATGAACTCAAAAGGTTGTACATAGCATACGTGGACTTTGAAGTGGTGCTGCACCCAGTCTCCAGTTGTGATGGAAACAATATATACACCAGAGTTAATCACATACATCAAGCTTGCAGTTTTGCCAATGTAATAGTGGACCACTTAGGTGGAGTATTTACCAGATATTTGTACAGAGGAGTAGACTGTGTGAAGGTTTTCTTCGATTCTATATTAGAAGAGCAGAAAAAATCATGGCTTACGTGGATTCCCACAAGCAAAGGATGAACGTTTAACCAAGGAACAGTAGTTGCTCTACAAAACAGCTGTGGTGTGACATCTTTGTAAACACGGAGCGTTTACCCCCCCCCCATCAAAATTTAACGCGTGTACGAAAGTACGAGACCACGATCACATCACCGGTGAATATAGAAGTGCCGCGCACAGCAAGTGTAAATTAGCCTATACTTTGAAGAAAAACAAAGCGGTTGTTATGCATAATTTCGAAAAATACGACAGTCCTTTTGTAATGAAAGCTTTGAATTTGTTCAAAAATTTGAACGCTCTGCACAACGTGAGGATCATTGCTAAGAACAAGGAAAGAATCATCAACATGAAATAGGGTGGTTATACTTTCATCGATAGTCTAGCGTTTATGATGGCATCATTGGAAACTTTAGCTTCTAACATAAAGCGCTTTACCATTAGGGGCAAGCTTTTCGAAGGTGAATCAATGAAACTCGTACAAGGTCTTAGGCGAAAAGGTGTGTTTCCATACGAATACCTGACAACGTGGAAGTGTTTGAGGAAAAGTGTTTACCTCCCATGTCAGCATTTACCTCGTTGTTGAAAGGTGCTATCTGCTTTGAATCTTACGAACAACCGATGAAGATTTGGGATTTAAGCAAATGCAAAACGTTTGGAAGTTACCACGATTTGTATTTGTGGACAGACATCGGGCTTTTAGCCGATATCTTTGAAAACTTTAGAGTGACGAGTTTGGCTAGTTACGGATTGGATCCCTCCCATTACATTTCTATTACATATCTATACCCTTGCTATCTTGGGATACGGTTTCAAGAGGACGGGAGTGTCTTTGTATCTTTTCACTGATATTGGCGTGGATTTTATGGTGGAATAGGGTATAAGAGGTGGTGTCTCGTTTATAGGTAGAAGATACTCTAAAGCCAACAACTCGTACATACCTCTACCTTCGAACCTGATAAAAAGAATTTTTACATCGTATTTTTGGACTTCAACAACTTATACGGTTGTGTAATGTGCGAGTATCTACCGACCAAAGAATAAGAATGGGTGCCACAAGACCGACTTGAAGATATAAATCTCGATAATTATGGAGACAAGAGTGATACGGGGTTGATATTAGAAGTAGACTTGGAATACCCGGAGATGCTTCATGCATCGCACAATGATTTCCCGTTAGCCTCGGAGCACATGAAAATCACAAAGTCTATACTTTCTCCTTTCAACTGTCGGGCAATCAAGAACTTGCAGTTAAAGTACAGCAAAAGCCAAAAGCTAACCACTAACCTTTTCTCAAAGACAAAGTACATGGTGCAGTATAAGAATTTGAAATACTACCTATCTCTCGGCATGGTCCTCAAGAAAATACACAGAGCAATCAGTTTTAAGCAAGCGCCTTGGCTGAAACCTTATATCGAGTTTAATAACGAGAAAAGGTAAGCAACTACTAACGATTTTGACAAAAACTTCTACAAACTGATGAATAACAGCATTTTTTGTAAGAGGATCGAAAACGAACTTAAGAGATCAAACGTCTTGATAGCAAGATGAAAGAGAAAGCCATCATGTGCCCATCTCACCCCTGCACCATGAGTTTCACGTCTCTAAACGAGGATTTGGTAATTTTTATAAAGACTCCCGCAAACATCATCTAGGACAAACCCATCAAGGTTGGGTTTAGCGTCTTGAAACTGTCAGAGTCATTAGTCTACCAGTTTCACTATGACCACTTGATGAAAAAATACGGTCCGGAGAGATGTAGTCTCCTAGTTACGGATACTGATAGCTTGTGTTATTCGATAGAAACGGACAATATTTACAAAGATATGGAAGAGAATGCGTTGTTGTTCGACACATCAGATAAAAAAGTATTGGGGAAGATGAAAGACGAGAGCGCGGGTTGCCCAATTTCAGAGTTTGTACGTTTAAAGTCTAAGCTCTACAGCATTTTACAGTCTGACTGGAAGAACAAAATGACATGCAAAGGCATTAAAAAAACAGCACAAGTCGGGCACAAAACGTACATAGCTGAAATAAATAATTTAACTATCTACGCTTCAACTACCGTACATTTATCTTCCACGAAAATATTTATGTATTTAATACTAACTCACGGAATACAATGGCTTGGTAAATGTTAGTTTTCGTAAATATCCCTGCATACTTCAGTCATCAAGCGCTGAAGGTAGAACATTGTGTTGACCAGTCCCATGTTAATTTTTAAATACTCAAACACACCTAAATGAGTGTTTATGGCGGTCATTTTGATGGCCCTGAGCAAATTTGGAATCTGTCAAAAACCCCTGACTAGGTCAAACACAGAGATAACCTTTGGTGCTGCTACCCACTCAACCATTTCTTCCAAATTACGCATTGGGAACCTCTTCACCTTAGTTCCTCCATTCAATTCCCTGTATTCCGCAACAGGCCTTGGCGTTTTCCCCTTTTCGGTCACTATCAAAATAGGTGAAGCATTGCAACTCTTCCCAGGCCTAATCACTCCTAATGCCAACATTCTATGAATTTCCGTTTCAATCACTTCCTAGCCTGTAAAATACCCTCTTTTCCCACCTGAATCCCACGTATGCGTCTCTAATTCCATGCCATTTTCTTGTTCCTCACCTTGTCCTTCTAGTTCATGCACACCAACTTCCTTTATGGTCATAACCTACTCATAAAACGGTTTCATTAAGTTAGCATGGTACATTTTCACTTTGTCACCATTTTTATCCATTTTTATGCTGTAATTTACCTCACCAACCTTCTCTAAAACTTCATATGGGCATTTCCAAAATGCTGCTAACTTATCCTTACGATCCATTTTTAACAACAATACCTTACTACCAGGCTCATACTCACGTAAGTTTGCTTGTTTTTCGTAATAAACTTTATTACGCCGTTGTGCTGCCATTGTTGCAGTTTTCGCCATTTCCTTCACATTCTCCCAATCGTTTAATCGTTCTACAACATAGTCCACCACAGTAGGATTTACATGCACCTCCTTGCCTAACCAATGTGGGGCCCTTACATTCCTACCGTACACCAATTCTGCTGGCATAAAGTTTGTTGTTTCACATGGGGTTGAGCGAATGGCGAACATTGCAGGAACAAGAGCATCATCCCATTCCTCTAGGTACTCAAGCCACCAGGGCTCTGATGATGTCCTTTAATACCCGGAGCATCCTCTCCACCGCCTGTGATTGTGGGTGATACGGAGTGCTATTAATTAGATTAAAACCTCACCTCTCAAGAAAGCATGTAGTCAGTTCCGATATGAATGGTTTTCCGAGGTCGGATTGGAGTAATCCAGAAATGCCTACCCTCGAAAATATTCCAAGCAACTCGTTCACCATCATGTGTGAATTTGCTTCCTTTACTGCCACTACTTCTGGATACCTCGTAGCCATGTCCAACACTGTCAAAACAAGCGGAAAGTGTTTTTCCGTTTCAAAAGCTACAGTTTGTTCCCTTAATTCACTTTCCCTCTTTAATTTCTCCCTTGCCAAATAGTCTTCCCTCTCCTTTAAAGCCTCCTTCCTCTTTAATTCTTGTTTTCTTACACTTAACCTTTTCTGCTCCAATTCCCTTACTTCTTGCCTTTGCCTCACTTTTTATTTGTTTTAGCTCCCTCTCTTTTTTTCTTCCTTTTCCCTTAACTCCCTCTCTTTTTTTTCTTTTTCCCTTAACTCCCTCTCCTTTTGTTCTTCCACAACCCTTTTTGCTTCATCCACCATCTCAATTGCTGCTTCAAGATATACCCGCAAAAGTGTACCTGCCTCCAACCCATCTTCAAACAACCCCAGAATAGCAGAGTAGCATTTAGGCTCAACCAAATCCAATTCCCTGCACACAGCCTTTAAATCAGCAACCGTCCTCCCCTCTAATAAATCCATGTTTAACTACTGTAAACACTACGTATCAAACAATACAACAAAGCATCAACACACCAAAAAAAAATACCAACATGCAACTGTACCGGAATAAACAACCCTTTCAATTCAATGCCCTCCTACCAGAGTGTGAAAAAAAAGTTTGCCTTACTCCTGTTGCCGTGTTGCAATAAAACACCAAGTTAACTCCCTCACATCAGCTTTGATGACGATTCTCTGCCGCTGCAAAAACCTTCAGCCACGATCTGCCTCTTCCTTGTCTCCGGATTCGGCCAAATCTTCCATGACACTTGACTTTATGCTGCTTCCTACCGGATCGCTCGTCCTCGTGCCTGGATGCCTCGGTTCTTTGCCCAATTAAAGTAATCCTCTCCGTCAATCTTCTGTTTAGCCTTCGACTTGCGTTTCCTGTTTCCAGACGAGTGCCACACTCACTGGAGAGATCTTGTTGCTTCCTTACTCTTGACTCCCCTCCTGAAGTTGTTCATAAACTCCTGTCGCCAACTTCTCGCTGAATACCATTTTAACACAATGGTCGGCAAAAAAAAAATTTGAGTTAGGAGGGCCTGGTTAGTCGCCACCGCTTGCCACCATTATAAATACAATGGTCAACTCTCGATTGCAAAAAATAATTGAATTTACTTCTCCTTCAACGACATTTACAAACATGAATTTTTACAACGAGACATCGAACAAACGAATTTGACCCACAAGCCAGCAAGAGCATCTCTGCAGCTTGTAGCAACCTTTTGCGAGTGTCTGTCCATTGGCGCCTAAACCTTCTAATATAGTCTATTTTCGCGCCTCTCAATCGGATACAATTTTACACAAGAATGGAATGTTAGGAATGCTTTATTTGGCGTTCGGTGGCTTGGCCAATGTTTCCAACTTCCTTGCTTCTCGAATGCAGTAATTACCCCTTATTATGTAATTGGATAATGACTGTTATTAGGCGTTCGAATGGAATGCTACCGCCAAAGCTTACAATGGTACTTTTTCTGGCCTAGGCATCTACGTGCGTGCTGAGTATAGGGACGGTCTGGGTATCACACCGGGTGTTCAGCTGTAGTATTCTGCTCTGACGCAGGATACTGTCGCCACGTTCATGATCCTTCTTTAATTTGTGTAACTCCTCCTTGAACTCATATGGCATTCCGGCGGCATTGGCACGAATCACCCAAATGTGAAGGTTCCTATCTTGGCGTAGAGGACCTGAAACAGCAGCACGGAAGTGAAGCGGTGGTCACTGATGATGGTATAACCCTGGTTGAGGTAGTGGTGCACGGTGTAGATCGTTGTGTAAGCCATCTTGTTGCTCTTGAGTTCCTTGCCGGGATCTTGGGCGGGGTCCTTGGCCATGTGGCACTTTTTTTTAATGTGTGCCTTGTTGTTGAGGATGTAACTGCCGAACGGGTTACAGAAAGTGAAATGTTCGAAGCCCTTCTTGATGGGTTTCTTGGGTTGGTATATGTTGATTTTGGATCTTCCAGTGTACGCAGTCATGGACTTGTCTATACAGAGAACTGGTCCGGGGTTCCTGCACTTGCGGAATGCCTTGCTGATGGCCTCCATCATTGGTCGCACCTTCATTATTGCGTCCATGTCCTCCTTGCCCTTTTGCTTTTCGATAGCTTGCATGGTCATGCATCACAGACTGATGGCGAGGCAGTCTGGGGATCGGTACCGGTTAAGGACGGTTCTTCGGACAGCCAAAAGTTGTTCCAAATTTGATGGAACCTCGTTCTGGTCATGGACGACCTGATGGAGCGGTGTCCCAGGTCTGGGGACGTGGACCAATGCTGCACCATTGCCGGCATATCGTTGTAGCCCATGATGACCAGCACGCCATTGAAAGCAAGAAACTTCTCTTTTGTCAATGGTTCCCACATGAAAGTTGATTGTGGTCGTTTCTGTTTTGGCGACGTTTGGTAGGCTTGCGTGATGGTCGTTACTGATGGTGTCACCTCGGATTTGCATTTGGATTTGCAACAAAAGGATCGGCGATGTTGACGGGAACGTTTTACTTCTGTAGATCTTGTCGTACAGTACGTCTCGCCAATAACGTTTGAGGGATTCCAGTTTACTCGTTTCCAGTGATGGTGGTGGTGATTGTGGTGGTGGTGACTCTACTAGGTTGGCTGTCATTGTGGTTTCTCTTTCGTCCTCCTCTAACGAAACAATGCAGATGATTTCCTCGGGTTCGCTGCAGTGATTCATGAATGTACCTGAAGTACGTTTCCCCCAGTGATGGGAACGTGTCCTCTTTTGGTTTGTCTCTTGGCTGGCAGCGGTGGGGGTTCTGCGACTTTGGAGATCAGCTTGCGGGTATTAATTGTGGACTGCAGCTCACTGCTCGAGACCTCTTGGGCTGGAGAGGATCAGCCAACCGGGCTCGATGTGGGTGATGCTTTTGATTGCAGTGTCGGACAACCAGGCATTGGCATGGGCATATTGAACAAAGTGTCTGTTGAGGTTGGTGGTCTTGTCAAACTGTCTGCCCTTGTAGTTCCTCCTCACTGCTGGATGTAAGCTTGACGTCGTCATTGTCTTCAACTAGCTTTCATCTAATTCGTCATCAACTCGTCCTCCTCCTCTTCCTCATTATGGACTAACTTATTGCTGCTGCCTTCATAGTAGTTCTCGTTTTCCTAACAGTAATATGGTTACTCTGATTCATCATGCTCCTCCTCCATGGCAACGTGTGGTTGAGGCTGTGCTTGGCTCGACCCGGCAGTTTCTTCCATGGCTACATCTGATTGTGGTACTTCTGGCTGTGCTTGGCTCAATCCGGGTGGATTCTTCCATGGCCACGTCTGGTTGTGGTACGTGAAGCTTTGCTTGGCTTGACCTGGTGGCTTCTTCCATGGCCACGTCTGGTTGTGGTACGTGTCGCTGTTCTTGGCTCAACCCAGCAGCTTCTTCCATGGAGACGTCTGGTTGTGGTATTTGCAGCTGTGGTTTGCTTGGACATTCAGTGAGGAGCAAAAAACTGACAGTAAGAGATGTGGAATGGTGGTAGCGGAAGGTCTGTGGTGGCTGATTCAAGAACTTGACTGCTGAGTTGACCATGGTGGCATCGTCCTCCACTCCAAATGGCTCCCCATGACTCGCAGTCCCAACATCGTCTTCTGGTCCTAGCGTGTTGTTTCGTTTGCTGCATTTGGCATTGCTGACCCTCTCTTCCATGAATTGGTTGGTCCTCTTTACAATGAAATCTGCTGTCTCCTCTAATATTTCCATGAAAAAATCCAACTCCTTGCTCTTCTTGTTGCATTTGCCGGTGTTGCCTATTGGAGGTCCACAGAAATCTCTCGTGCCTTGGTACTTGCTTAGCTGTTCGCCCCCAAACCCAATGAAGTTGGGACGTGGTGTTGTCGTTCCTAGACTTCTCTACTACAGGGTAGCTGAGAAAGTTGTTCATTGAAGCTGCTGCAGACATCCTCCTGTCTGCCCGCCTCTGGTCGAAGAGAGGATCAGCATGTGGCGAGTAGGGCATTATATACGGCTATGTGTGACGACTGCACATCGCTTTTGCCGAAACGTATGCAAGATGGTAAAGTAGCTTCAAGAATGTGCGATGTGCAATACTTGCGGAACCTGCTTCCGGGTGCGGGACGCCTGGAAGTGATTACATGAAGTGACATGTGTCAATGGATGCAAGATGGTGACATAGTTTCGAGAAGGTTCGATGTTGTGCAATACCCGCAGAACCCGTATCCGGGTGCGGGGCATCAGGATGCGATCACATGACGTGAAACGTTTCATTGGAAGTCACGGAAACAGCAGCCGGTCGTGACGGGCAATGGAACGGAGATGGCCAGACAATGCAGGTGATAATCCGTTAGGTGGCTATCAATAAAGCCGCATGCCACTGAGGCGAACATGGTGTTTGGCATCGGAGACTTGGGGGCAAGACGAACAAGCCCACCCTAGCTGCCCGACATGCGGGTTTAGACAAAAATCCCCAAATATGCAGAAAAAGACATGGGAAAGCAGTGACAGGATGGTCGTGGGATGGAGAATGGAGTTTCAGAGGGTAAAACCAATCGATGGATGTGTTATGTGCATTCCCAGTTACTGTATGTTCCCGAAGTAGTGTTGTCGAACGGTTATAGTTGTCATGCCAACCAACAAAATCGGGGCGAATACAGAAGCCATCAGGATTTAGTACAGTACCAGCATGCCTAATGCGAAAAAAAAAAGAGTTAATCTTAGGTCACGCCTCTTGCCCGCCTTCGACTGCCATCGATTGTCTTTACATATACTAGTAACACAACTCTCCCTATTGAATGTTCCGCTCACCATCCTAGCGGCCTGCGCATTACCCTCTTAAACAATTCGTATGGTTTTTCGTATGTGAGTCCCAAACTGCACTACCATAATCCAGTTTGGATCTAGTCACCGCATCATAAGCGACTTCACGAACATTGGATGTAGCGTCCTTCAAAATCCTTTGGAAAAAATTAATTTCTTTGCTTGCTTTTGCACTCAGGTTGCCAACATGATTCACCCAACTTAATTTATTGTCGATAGTAATGCCCAACGAGACATGCAGGACAATACCCTAAAGTAGTAGAGACAAACCCAGTCACCTTTACAAAATATTCCTTTACCATTCAATGAAAACTCATTTCGAAGTCCATTTTATTGTTCAAAAAGTATGTACGACATACCTGGTTTCAAATCTGACATAACAAAAACAGAATAATGGCCAGTTACTGAATACTTGTGCAGATGGTGTAACAGGATTGCTTCATTCACCAGTGGAAGGAATGGATGGTAGTAACTATTGATCGTGGAACCGACTGCTAAACCAGACAGCCATCGCGCAATAGCCAAACAGTTTGTACCGCCGAGCAATTAAATAATAATTTACCCGCAACCCAAAGCATTGCTGCACACATGTGGCCAACAAATATTAAAAACGTAAAAGTTAAAAGGTAAAAAGGATTTGCCCTAGTTAATAAAAATAACGTGAAGAAAAAAGTATGCAATTGTATACTTTTAAATACCAACAATTTACCTGCTTTTCAACTAGTAATCCTAGTCTACTGGATAGAATTGGCGCCATTCAATCAAACGAGACAGGTTCGAATCAATGCACAGGATATGAAGAACTTTTCTTTCTAATAATATTTGCGGAAAATAAAAATAATAAAATTTACGAAAAATACCCACTGTGTAAGCCAAGACTAATCGAATTTCAAAGGAGAAATAAGTTGTGTTGCTGTCAGAAAAAAATGTAAAACAACAAACATAAGTTCAAGCGGATCACCAGATCGACGAAAGTTGGAGGGAAGGGGAAGCCAGCAGCAGTTTCCCTTGCTATTTAAAATGTTAGGCTCCATCTTTTAAAAACAACCAAAATTAAAATAATAATTAGCAAAACGAACTTGGTGGCAGCCACCCGATAAACTTTGTATGCAATGTCTAAGAGGCAACTAGGGGACATCATATTTCTAACCGTTTTGTTCTAAAATCAATACTTTAGAAGTTCAGCCATCTAAGTTTAAGGTGAACTTGGTGGCAGCTGTGGACACCGGGGTTATTTGGATCTTCGTGACATAGGTGGTAAGGCTGAAACTTAAGAGATGTTGGATAGTTTCGTTTGTGTGAACGAAGATGGAAGATGCCTGTGGCCAAACCATTCGTGGGACAATTCCTGATGGAAGCTTGTTCATGAAATGGTTTGGGGCATATTGGGGACAAAAGGGCATCAGAGGTTTGATCCGTGGATCATCGATGCAAGTGTAGTGGCAACGTTAGACAAGGAAATAATGACGCCTTGGAACTTTCATTTGGAGACTGTCATAACTCCTGGGTTTTAATTATGGGTTTCCAAAACATAATATGGTACAAGGAAAAGTTGCACAGCTCACTCACAAGTGATAACGTTTAGCTTACTTCACCGTAAAGACTTTGGGGCAGGCCTGGTAGAAATAGCAGCACTAAGGAGGACCATGTTTCGGATACTTATTAGGCTAGGAAATGGAATAGGCTGACTTACAGGACAGTCCGGAATGGCGGCCGCTGTGTTCTACAAACCGGGACGGAGGTTCGGGAATATGGAAAGTCCGTCGTCTTTGGTCAGCTCGACATTGCTAGGTGGGTTCCTTACATGGCCTCAGGCATCGCTAGTTCAACCATAACAAACGGTAAAACTCTGCTCGGACATGAGCACGGAAAAGGGCGCGGCCTGCACCCTTGAATCAGTAAAAAAGGAGCTTCCAGTTAAAGGGGACAGAAGAAACCAACTAACAACACTACAAAAAACCAACAATAATGGTTGCCTTGCAAGGTGCAATGTCTTGCAACAGACAGACAACAATGGAGCGAGAGCTTGTCAGCACTATTAAAGACCGTGTTAGAAAAGAGGGAGACTAGCTGCCCAAGAGCAACAGCGGCAGGGACAGGGACAGCTAGCAAAACCGTCTAACATTTCCCTCTCGACGGCTGGCAAGTTTTCGCCCAGAGTAAGGTTACAACCCTAATGCAAAACAATGCAAAATAACCAGGGAAGACACTTGTCACGCACATTACAGAACAAAACGGATACAATCCGGCCGTTTACGGAGAAACACTTTCGGCAATTAAGTATATTTACGAATTGTACATCGGGATTGGGCTGTGTGCCTCCCTCGTGGGCGTGTAAAGGGGCATGTCCATGTGGGTAAATAAGTGTTGGTACGATTACAGACCTCAAAGGAGACACAGTCGTAAGCAAGTTCTCCGACAAGAGAAAGCAAATACAAAAGTTACATAGTTAGAATAGCAAAGCCCAACAAGGGCTTAATCCCATAAATACAACATAGCAACTGACAAATGCTAGTCTTCAGGAAAAATACAATAGCAAAATACAAGATATCAGAGCATAGCCCAAACAAGGGCCAAAGGCAGCATAAGCGCCGTAAAAGATAACCACAAAGAAAATACAATATCATGATCTAAGTAAGAGTTATGTGTTAAAGCGCCAGTCGGAACGCATTATTACGGGAGATAATAGAATAAATTCACCACGTCACAGGCAGCATATGGAATTCGACCTGGACGCAGCTAGGCTCAGCATAATTTTCAAGGATTGTGCCTTGACAACCGGGGAATCACTGTAGAGGAAGTCGATGCCTGGTCTTTGGTTTGAGCCACAGGCTACAAGTCTGGCCTTGTGTTTGTGTAGAGATCCGTCGGAGTTATACTTTTTAGTGAAAACCCACTTGGAGCGTAGAATTTTCTTTCCTATGGGACGAGGGACGAACTCCCACACAGCGAGGTCATCTAACATGTCCAGTTCGGCCTGGACGGCGGATTTCCATTCGGCTCTATCGGGGCGCTCCATGGCTTCCCTAAAAGTTACGGGATCTCGATCGTGTGGCTGAAGTTCCGTGTTCCCGCAGAAGGTGCACGCCTCGTGCGGGGTGTAGATAAAGTCCAAGTTAGGCGAAGGCCCTGAGGCAATAGCTTTGTCTCTATTAGCCGGATCATCATCCTCTTCACTAGAGTCCAGTTGAGGTCGTGTTGGAGGTACCTGTGCAGGGACGTGGCTCTCCTCTGGCAGGCGAGTTACAGCAGCCCCTATTTGATGGGTGGTAGGGTCGCTGGAAACTGGTGGGAGAGCCTCGGATCTTGACTTGTTGCTCGAGGATAGGGGTACTTGAACTGCCAACGTCTCGAATAGGTTGCCCTTCTCTTTGAAAGAAGAGGTTTAGGGGTAAGGTCGCTTGTCAGTGCGGATGTAGATCCCCCCTCAGCGGGTGTTACAGTTGTAACTCGAGCGCAAGAGCATATCAAGAAAAACGAGGTTCGTCCGAGCATTAGGGACCAGTATGACATCACGTAGTGTCACATTATTCTTATACTGTGTCCCATCGGGAGTCATCCCCACAATACAAACATCACCAATACTGTAGCCTATAGTGATGGTTAGACGGTTTTGCTAGCAGTCCCTGTCCCTGCAGCTGTTACTCTTGGGCAGCTAGTCACCCCCTTTTCTAACAGCAGCCACATCATACACGCGTGTCCTTTCTACTCCGATTAATTGCAGCCTTGACATGGAGAGAGGCTCAGTACCAGATATAAGGGGAAGCTAGGAGCAGTATATAAAATCTTGAATGACGTCATTTCTGGTGTGTTTACCGTGATGTCTGTTTGTTTGTTGGTTTACAGCCAATGTGGTCTTTACCTACTACTTTCCACCATAGGAAAAACCTGCACGGAATATCACTTCGGGGAAGGGGTAAAAACACCAGATAATATCCCACCAGCACCTTTACCCAATTCCAACGCAGGATTATAGGAAGCCTGTTTAATAGGGGTTGTTTTTGCAATCCCCTTAGTGGGAAACTACAAGGGGCCATCTATCACAACGAATCAAGGGTATTTTCACATGATGATGGCATGAAAATGGGTATAATTTTTGCACCAGGTTGACCTTTAAAAGAGGAGTCAAGGTAATTTTTGTAGGGAATTGACCTTTAAAAGAGGAGTTAAAGTCAATTTTGCATAGGGGTTGACCTTAAAATTGAGAATCAAGATAATTCTTGCAGGGGTTTGCTGGAAGCCTGTTAAAACTAGCCTTTTTTGCGCCAATCCTGTTACTACTCATACAAATCAGCTACATTCTGATGATGGCATATCCTATAGGTCAATTCAGCATGCTCGACATTGCATGACACAAGCCAGTCCGAAATAGGAATAGTTAACTGACATCAATGCAGTCATTGTGTTTCGAAGTTCTCATATTACAAGTCCAAAGTTCGTAGAAGGTAAAACGCCGCTAGTTACATACCATTTTTATTACCTTCAATATTTTTGGAATATATGAAAAATCTTAAATTTGTTCTGAAACGAAAGCTTGTGGAATAGACTAGAGACCTGTGAAGTTTAAACTTACCATGCATTGTAATGGAAAATTGTGAGTCTTTTAAATCGGTGACCAGAAGTTCATCTATGCCTAGTAAACTAGATATTTATATGTACAAGGAAACAGAAGCAGGTAGAAAACTGTACGAGCGTGTAATAGAAAAATGAATTACAATACCCTCAATTCCTTTTCATTTTTAATGTAATTTCTTGGTATCCCCTTTAACGATTTCACCAATACCCAGAATCCCCCAGTGATTAACAATATCCAGGAACAGCTTGCATAGCAGTGAATTCTGTGTTAAAGTAAAATTTCATGCGAGCATTGATTTATAAGTTATCCGTTCATACAAAATAAAAGGCTAACATTCTTATGTTGTTGAAAGGCTGGAATTGTTTAAGTGTAACGAGCATTCAGGTAAACAGTACCTGGTTAAAAAAAAAAAACCTCTTATTTCTTAAGCCTTCAGTAAAACATGAAATGGTGGAATTGCTGGCTGTTCCTGTCATAAACCATGAAAATCGTCTAATTTACCATGTATACTACAAGTTTCGGGGCTGCATATTTTGTGATTTGAAATCGTATCGTACTTTTGGTTTGTACTGATGCCTAGAATTATTCCAAGTAATTACTTATCTTCTAAATACCACAAGATTATTTATAGTTCCTTAATATGGATACTAGAATGTTAAAGTATTCATAATTCTACTTTCTTTTTAGTGTATTTTCTGAATACATACATTGAAGTAGTCGTCATCACAAGGAGGTTTCAGTGGGTAAAACACAATTGCCTGATTTACATGCGTTGACGGGCAAAGATCATCAACTGGAAATAAGAAAAGATATTATGGCAAAAAGCACTTCTTCTTGACATATCGCTTGACAACAGGGTAACTTTATTAGAAGTTGAAGATTGTTTGTCTCTTCATTATGCGTTCCAAAACACACCAATACAAAGCTATTATCATTCTTTCAGAGTATGTCTCTCATGTCACATCCTTTAGTGGTGTACTGGCCAGGGTAGTAAGGGAAGGGGAGGCCTCCCCCTTGGCGGTTTCTAAGCTGCCCCTCTGGTAAAGCGGTGGAAAATAATTTCGAATTATATGTTTCTGGATTTGTTACTCACACATTTCTAATGACATGAAATGCACCAAAGAAAAAAGCACAAGGAAAATAAATAAATAGACCTGGAAGACCTAAGCCTTATCCTCAGTCTGTTAAGAACCTCTTTTTATATGCCATAATGCATTTCCTTTTGTTTGGACTTAGTAAGGCTCTAGGAGATGCACTATTAGCATAGCAGAGAATATTTATTTCCTAATGTTACTGGAGGAAATTTGAAAAAATAAGCTCACAGTAGTCTTTGCTGTTTTTGACCAACCAGTAGCAAATTTCACGTTTCATCAGAATATCTTTAAAAAATAGAAATTTTTTTAATATTTTCTAGTATGAGTATAACTCTGCACACAAAAACTTATTTAGGATCTTTTACACTGTCTTCATCTTTGTCTCGTGTACACAATGACTTTTGTTCTCCACCCCAATCAGTCACAAGCTGCAACCTTGTCTCTGTTGGGGTTAAAGAATTATATGTATTAGACCAGAGGTGGAGAAAAATATAGTGATGTGGGCAGAACAAAGAAAGATTACATTCCCTATCATTTGAAGGGGCATTAATTTTTGGAAATACGGGATGCATAGTGCATACAGTGCAATACTGAATGAGCACATGATGAAAGTAATAAGCATTCACTGGTAGGCAAGATACCCCGTTATTTATCAAATAAAATGCCAGAAATTATTGGCTGTATTGGCACCTTGTTCACTAGAGTTCAAATAAAATCTAAGAGACAAAATAGCCACAAGGCAAAATAACCACAAGGCTCCCAGACTGAGAGGCCTATGTAAACATGTCCAATGCTCAGGCCAGCAGTAAGAAAGGAAACCGAGTAAGCAAGAAGGCCAGTAGGTGGCACCTGTTCAAGGCATTATTCACACATAATTTAATGTTAAGATATTTAAAAAGGCCGACCCAGAAGAGCATACATGGGGCTAAATTAATGTTTCACCATTAATTTAAGTTGTACTTTATTATGTCACGTGGTTCTTGGTACACATTCAATATTTTATCAAAGTAATGGATTGCCCAAGTCCTTGGTATTAAGAGTTACATTATGTATGCAATTTTTGTTCCTAACAGCTGAAACAAGCTACTTCTCATGCTGAGCGAAAGTACTTTACTAGTTCGAATGCTCTACACTCCCCATCCCATATTCCTAGTACCATCAAGATTGTTGGGATGGACCTTTACTCCTCCCCTTTCTGGGAATTTTCGAAAAAAAATCGCTTATGTTCAAATCAATTAGTAGTAAAAATAAAATCCCTTTCAGTTGTAAATGTGTAAAGAAAGCCATTAAGTGCACGTGAGTTAAAATCCACAACGTTTTGTTGCTCAGATCAGGGCTGTTATCAAGTGGAAAAAATTAAAACATGGTCAAAACGCAAACCTAAATTTATAGTATGTAACTCTACATAGCACTAGTTCAATGTCTAGTATTCCAAACGGATGTAAGGTTACCACACTATCTTAATATTTAAATGATCAAACCCTTACAGTCATAAGGATGGAAGGTAACACTATACAAAAAAATAATTTTAAAAATTAAAAAGCAATCACAATTCGACAGATGTGTATGCTGTAACCTTAGCTCTATTTACTCCAAGAATTTTAGATAGATGGGGAAATGGGCTGTGAAAGTGAACTTATATAGTGAGTACCTCCATTCTGATAGGTGGAAAGGTGGTAATGATAGATTCTTTGCATAATTTAATGTGATTTTGAAGGTGATTGGCCATTGGAATGAGGTGATTGTGAACTGGATGCTGATTTAAATGAATGCAAAGAGTTTTCAAGTTAATTCATGCTGTTGTGTTTGACATATGAAATACAATTTTAGTTTGAGGAATATGGGGATCATGTCCAATGTTTAGGAAATGTTGAGCTAGTGCGTTTTCTGTTGTTTTTTTTTAAATTTAAAGTTTGATTTATGTGAACTGAGCACTTGGAAATTTCTTGTTTCCTCTGGATTAAGTAGGTTGGTTTCAGTGTATACTATAAAATGTTAAAAAAGACACTCAAGCTCGACGCATAAAACGTTAAAAACACCGGTACCTAATATTTCGGAGCAAAACAGTGGTTAGCTCCATTTTCAAAGGTTAAAAATAAAGAAATGAAAACAATCTCACACACTCAACAACCACCTTACCTGGGCGCCATGTTGAATAAAATGCTGCAGTGAATTCTGGGAGTCAAGGAAGGTTAAAAATTCTAAGGAGGAGGAAGGTAGTTAGTACTGCTGAGGGTTGACAGGCAAAAAGGAAAGTGCAAAGGATGGGGGGGGGAGAAGAACGGGATGCAAAAATAAAGAAATAAAAAAACCAGCAACACCAACAAAAATCATACTAGGGAGGGGAAAAAAGAAAAAGGAGTCAACCAAGAGGGAAAAAAAGAGGGAAGGAAAGGTATTTCTTCCTAAATTTCTAAATTTTGTGCGGGGGGGGGGGTGTGAAAAGGTGGCTTGGGTTTAGCAGAAAGTATTAATCAGGGGGGGGGAGTGCTGAGGGTAAGTGGCGAGAGTTAAGTGTGGTAGACAAGTTTTTTAAGTTTATTTTTTAAGGACCTTTTTCTGCTCGAATAGAAAACTTGGAACGTGAGTAGAAAAGAATTTAACCGAAGTAGCATGAGCGTTAATACCACGAATTTGTTCGCTCAGACGCTCACTTCCGCGCTCCATGTGTCCCAAGTAAAGCTTGGGGCACTCGGCGCATTGCAGGGCGTACACAAAATGGTCAAGGAGGGGTTTAGAGACACGGATTTGTGGCTTAGTAAGGATTTGTATCAGGTGAGGGGTTGGGGTACGAATAAACCCAAAATTAAATTCGTGCAGGAACTGGGTGAGGAGATCGCTAAAATGCCCTAGATATGGGGTGAAAACAGTGAAAGGTTTTGGCTGGTAAGTGCGGGTAGGTCGCTTGGCCCACTTAATGCTGCAAATTTTTGCATCCCCTCCTTCAACCCACCCCTCCTTTGCACTTTCCTTTTTGCCTTTTAACCCTCAGCAGTACTAACTTACTACCTTCCTCCCCCTTATTATTTTTAACCTTCCTTGACTCCTACAATTCACTGCAAGATTTTATTCAACATGGCGACCTGGTAAGGTGGTTGTTGAGTGTGTGAGATTGTTTTTATTTTTTATATTTAAACTTTGAAAATGGAGCCAACCACTGTATTGCTCCGAAATATTAGGTACCGGTGTTTTTAACATTTTATGCGTCGAGCTTGAGTGTCTTTTTTAACAATACATAACACATTTTTTTCACCATTCATACTATAAAATATCTTTAGTATATCTGGCTTGTGTCTTAAAGTATAGGTTCTGGGTGGTGTGGAAAGGGAGGAGGTGGTTGAAATCGGTTGAAGTCACTTTGAAGTGTGCTGCTATTTTTGCTTACAAAAACGAATTTTGTCTCCAAGTAGTTTCTTATCCACCCAAAACCAAAACTGGTGTAAAAAGCTCCCAAGTTTCCAAAAAGGATCGGCGTTTGAAGGTAGTGATATCATTCAACCAGGGAAAGGCTGCCAAGGTTAATCCTATTAGCGAAGGTGATCGCACCAAATAATAGTTAGAAAGGTAAATGAAATATCATTATTTGGTATTAGGTATTATTTGGTGCGATTAACTTGGCTAATAGGATTAACCTTTGCGACCTTTCCTGGTTGAATAACATCACTGCCTTCAAAGGCTGATCCTTTTTGGAAACTTGGCGGCTTTTTGCACCAGTTTTGGTTTTGGGTGGATATCACAACTTTCATAGCACTGTGAACGTACAAAAAGTTACACCATCTTATATTCATCTCTACCGTTTTTCTGACGTAATTTTATATCTATAAATTTTCACATCGAAAATTTTTTAATTTACTGTTGCCAACTATCCGTTAGATTAGCCAAATTGACACGTCTTAGTTTATTGTACGACCATTCTTTACATGCTTAAGTTTCTTCAATCCCATGTTTGCTGATATTTTTGCTTACAAAACAAATTTTGTCTCCAAGAAGTTTCTTATGAGAGGGTTCAGTAACGCCACTAATAGTAGAAGTTATAAGAGTTGGAAGTCAATGGAGGATTTATGGATTGAGTAAGTTATTTACATAAAATATATATATATATATATAACACAATAGAAAATGGAAACCCATTACTAAGATACTCGTGAAATATGTACTTAAATTCGTCTAATATTAAGAGTTTATTGGTGGAGTGGGTATGAATGCTACAAAGCTCATATTTGAGCTCTAGGAGTAAGTCAATGGGGTCAGTGTAGAATTTAGTTAACCATTCACGTAGTTTGGGTCGGCTGTCGAAAATGAAGTGGTTCAACTTTCTTCTAAGAATTCGTGAGGATGTAGGTTCAATACATTTTTGATCACGCACCTTGATTGTGAATTGCTGAGGGATGAGAGCTGTTCAGAAACCTAAGAATGTCTTTTCGAATATTGGTTGGGCAGAGTGCTCCAGAGTCGTCAATAAATATTGTATAATACAGTATGGCACTGAATTCGTTAACGAGTAAGTTATCAATTTCGTTCATCAATATATCACATAAAAAAGGAGAAATGGGGTTATCCACTGGGACACCATTATGTTGAAAAATTTTTTTCCGAATATTGCAAGAAAGTAATGTGAAAATAGGTTCAGTTGCCAGTAAAAAGTCAGAGAACTACCGTTTGAAAATGTAAAGTGGGTTTGGATCACTGAGGAGTTTCGTTTTATAATTTGAAGAATAAGGATATGATCCGATTAGGGAAACTTGTCTTTTACATCAAATGAAGTCCAGCTGTAGGCTGGTGGAACATTAGTGCCAGTGAGATATTTAATTACTACAGATAAGTTGGGTACAATGTGTTTAGCCTGAGCCAATTTTTCAAGAGTAGGAACGACAATCACAAGTGGGCCATCACGTTTGGGCCATTTTTTTCCAGTAGTAATCAATCAAGGGGATTTCCCTCTTTATGGGTCTTGATTTTTGGAAAAACGAAAGAGGTTAGGTGGCGTTCCTGTTTGTAACTATTAGCGCAGTTTGACTGATTTTGCCATGATTAGTGCCAAAAAAATTGCAGGCACAGGATTTGAATAATTTTGAAATATAGATCAATGTTGTCTAATACTTTTTGAATCTTAGTAGGAATTTCATTACCAAGTAACTCAACTGGAGAATTACTTCTTATCAGATTGTAATACGTGGATATCAGGCTTTTTTGTAAACTCACAATGCTATAAAAGTTACTGAATGGACAAGTTATTGGCGTTGATCATTTTCAAAGTAGTTCTGAAGGACTGCAGCTAAAGTTAGGATTTCATATCGCTGTGGGCACTCAACAGTTTTATATTCATGTTTAGCCACAAATTGCGGCACTGTAGTCTTTAGGTTAGCTTTTGGTAAGTAGCGAAAAAGACTATTTTGTAGGACAGATGGGCTGAGAAAAACACGGATGCACACACTCAACCCCACCCCACAGGCCACATAAATTATATATCAAATTTGATGTAAATTCTATGCTCACCCCACGCGCCAACAAACAAAAAAACCTGTGACCCCTCTCTCCCCTTGTCTACTCTCCACGTCACCTCGTCCCCTTAAAACCACAACCATGGACCCCATCATTATTTCTCTTACTCACCCATTCCTCCACCACAGAGCAATGCTATGATCACCATACAGGCCCCCACAACACCCCAATGGAAGTGATGCCACCTCCCCCCTTTTGATTGTGTGAATCTGCCTCTCCCAAGGGACTTCACCCCCTCCCCAAACCTGAGGCGTGTAAATTCAACCTAATTTCATGTAAATTCTATGTTTTCTTACAATTTATTTTAATTAAATAATGGGTAGCACGAAGTACTAACGTACTTGCTTCAGCTAAGAACAACTTGACATACAGTTTAACAATAATTTTATATATCGTTCTTAATATTTCACTGAGCAATCAAAAATACAATTGTCTTAATTCCATATCTACATTAATATTTTACTTAATTATCAAACATTCACCCCTCACACTTATTTACTTGGCTACATACGTGTGAAGAGGGTAATTAAAAAACCGCATCCCTTTGTGTCACATTAAGAAATGAGGGATAAATATTCAAAGCATCAAGCGTCAAAAATTCATTAATCGTGAGCACACACAATGTGTACTACATGCTGAACCATTACGTCGAGATGGTCATTCCATTTATTCAGATTGGTGAGAATGTGGCGATTTTAAGACGTGGGGCTAATACAATGAAACTGATTTACTCACACCAGCCAGACCACTACTACGAAATGAACAATGAACGGGTTTTGCATCGACTGGCGAGTTTGTAAAATGTAGAGGAGGGACCGAACAACACCATGACTTTGAGTAGGAAGTTGAAATTTCTTATTCAGTTTAAGCGAATGATACTCAGGTTCAGTTCACTTGCAGTGACGTTAACATTTCGTTCCAGCTTTCATACTCCGGGTGGTGTGAATGATGGATCCGCGCTTTCCACCATGTTTCATCGTTGGGTCACGTACAAAAAGACTTTGGACCAAAAATAAGTTTCAATGAAGGGGTATGTTCGAGATGGCAAAGGAAGTTTTACTGCCACCGAAGCTGTGGTTATTTGGAAGTCATATCCTCGTTGGATCCCCATT
The DNA here is from genome assembly GCA_023313725.1 of Lithobius niger. NCBI lineage: Eukaryota > Metazoa > Arthropoda > Chilopoda > Lithobiomorpha > Lithobiidae > Lithobius > Lithobius niger. Next base: position 12,719 of record JAHWFP010180048.1, on the reverse strand, counting down.
TCGTACACATAATGAAATTGATGAACGTACCCAAAACTGATAGATACAATAAAAGATAATATAAACACCATCAAGTCTGTGTTGGAGAGCGAAACGTCCTATCAACAAAGGATTTTTAAAAAGTTTTTTTGGGTATTCAACACAATCGGGATGAGAAAATTCAACAAAAACTTTACGTAAATTATACGTGACGATGTACTTATTTTAAAGGCCAGAACTGATGCCGTTACTCGCATGAAACGCCATTCCACATGGCCTTACCCTCCTCATTTTTGAACATGCTAGCCCATGAGCGCCTTACGATGCTGCCTCCTCTTCAGTCATGGCGTGTAATTCCACCAAAAATTCGATGTATGCGTCACATTACTCCAATTTCTCATGGACGAAAGCGTCACCAACCCGATCATTAAGCACAATGCGAAACGTACAATCAACCAAATGTAGTTTATGATGGGAAAATCTGAACATCATTAAGAAATCGCTTAGATACGTCCCACGTTTATTTTTGAATGCTCTCACCGCATTGCTCGTTCACGTTTGAATGTTTCTACGCGTTCTTTCAAGATGGCATAAAACATACAATAAACGATTCTACATCGTGGTGGAAACATCTAAGCAGCTTTAAAACATATGTAATATGTTCATCATTCATATTTTGAAGTTTCCTATTAGTTTCTGCGCTCATGTTTGCATGGGTTTCCTATGTGTTATGTCTACCCTTTCCTTAATAAATGAGCCCTTAGGTCAGTAATACAAGAAAACGAACATAGTGTATGATGGGAACATCAATACGGCTTTTTAACAACATTAACTAGATTAGATAAGTTCCTAGTGTATGTTTGGACATTCTCACTGCATTCCTCATTCAAGTTTGAATGTTTCCTACACGTTCTTTTAAGATGATACGAAACGACCACTAACCAATGTAAATCGTGAAGAGAATGTCAATACGTTGCTAAAATTTACGTTCGTATTTTAGGCGTACGTGGAAGATGCCTGAATTGAAACTATATTTAACGAGATTCTTTCCTTTGAACATATACAAAAAAGAGCAACAGTGGTTACTAACACAAGACAAAAAATGGATAATAAATGTAAAAGTGCTAAGCTTGGAATGAAACTGATAAAAAGTTTGAAGCTACGAAAAAAGATAGCCAATCCTAATAAGAATATACTCAAAAACTGTTAAACTGTTAAAAGAATCACCACTATATGTAGCGAATTTTGGGAAGGAGAAGGATGACGAGGAACCCGTGAATAAAAAATCGAACACGACGAGGAGCGTGATGATGACATGAATGATCCACACGAACAAAGTGACACACAGTCCACAGAAGAAAGAGACAAAATGTTAGGAGCACTCCTGGAGGTTCTACACCGACAAAAATTTCCCTGAACATCAGCACTCCCACCACGAGTCAAGCCTACAGCTCAGAACGCTCTCCATCAGCAGAACCATTCTATATACCTTTAACGTCAACTAGGAGACAGGTTTCTACAAATCGGAGCACGCTTCAGTCGTTGGAGGCACTTTTGAAGAAATAAATGTTGGATGAGATGTTAAAGTATTATTTCCTAAGTAACGCCAAAGCACCACCAGGAACTAAACTGTAGCCTGGGACCCAACATATCGAGACCAATACACATACCACCAATGAGTTTAACACCAATGTCAACAAAACACGGGTGCAGTAAATCCTTGTCCAAACGGACCAGCTTCAAGAAAGCGAAGCGCGTCTCGTGAGTCCAACTTGATTGCCAGGTTGGACGTGCACAAGGCCAAGTCGTTGTCAACAGCAAGGGACAACCCAGGCAATTTATACAGCGTTACACTCAGAATATCCCCACACTTAGTGGTACCCTAACTTCAAGTCTGGGACCCAAATTCCTATGCACCCTCACCCTCCGGTATACAATGCTTCACAAAACACTTGTAGCCAGTCTTCTCAAAACACTCTTCTTAACTCCACAAAGCCTTCCATTCACTTGTGTGGCCGATTGGATGTAGACCAACAAAACTGCTTTAGTCAGGATCCATGTTGAATCGGGGACTGGGTTAGGTAGATATTACAGAATTGCAAGCCCATCTTAAGTGCAGACAATACCATGCTTCCCGTGATGCCCAAGACGGACAACATCCTATCAGAGAGGAGAAAGTAGTCCTCTAGGATCCTTGCTACCGGGTCGTCTCCCTCATGTGCTTCTGTTACTGAGAAACAACTGCAACTGTTGCAAATGTGCCCTGGCACTACAGAAATCATCTTCCCCTCTACGTGCAGAGCATAAACTGCAATTTTGACCCAACACCCAACCACCGTGCGAAGACATGTGTTTACACTCTCTGCAAGTCTTTCAACCTTTTCTTTGACCCTGAGGATAAAAGCAGCAACCAGTAATCAGTCATGGCTTGGACATAAGATTCAAACACCTTATAGAGAAGAAGCCAACACGCACAACCCAGCTTCTGCATGATCCTTGAGTGTGCTGCAACTGTTTTCTTTAATTCTCACGAATCTCTCTTGCCCAGTCTAGGTTTGAGTTCAGCCAGACCCCCAAGTACTTTATCTCACACACACTGTGTACATCCACATCAGCTACACGCAAGCTCACCTGTTGCCTCTACCACTTGGAGAAAACTACGATTGATGTCTTCAATGGGGTTAGTTGCAGTTCAATGGCACCAACCCAAGATTCCACAAGGATAATTACTTCTTGCAAGGACACCTGAATGACATGAACGTGAATGCCATGACCCACCAACCACATTACCACATCATACGCGTAAGCTGTGACATTGCAGTAAGAGTCCACATCACGCAGCAGGCCGTTAAGTAAGATTGTAAACAAAACCAGGCTCAGGGCACTCCCCTGCAGCAAACCATGACTAGTTTTCCTGGCCGAAGAATAGTTATTGCCTACCGTCATGGCAAAACTGTGGTCGGATAATAGAGCCATGAGAAAAGCCAAAAGCGGTGCAATGATTCCAACTGAAGATGGCAGAATCCAGAACAATTCTGTCATATGCTGACTTTATGTCAAGGAAGACAGTAACCAGAAGACAATCTGAAGCTCAGGCCTGTCTAACACCATTTTCCAGGTACAAAACTGCGTCAGGTGCATTTTGAATTTGCTTTTCAATGATACAACAATGAACAATATATTTGGCTGACAGCAATGAACATGATGACATGGGTAAGCAGCACGATGACAACAGCACAAGTGAAGAATTGTTACTTTCTCCCACTGCTAAATAACCGAGTTGGGTGAAATTCTAGACAAAAACTTAGACACAAGTAATTCAATTAGAAAAAAAAAACAATCTAGATGTCAATTACTTTACAACAACATGCAGTTAAAAAGCACACTCGTTTGATGTTTTAGGTAAGGTTTAAGGTAAGGTCACTTAAACCAAAGTCAAAACAACAAAGGAAGACAAATAACCTTTCCTGTAAGGCTGTAATGTGAAACCAGTTTCTTAATCCATAGCTGGAAGCGAATTCAGGTTACTGAGAGCGTAAAATCTCTCTTGGGTTCATAAAGTCTAGACAGAATATCAGCGATTAGGTTCTGCTTACCTCTGATAAATCAAATTTTAGCAGCTACCTGAGATAATTCAACTTTTCGCTAGTATACTCGTTGGGCAAGTAACATTCAACAAAAGTATGAGGGCACGATGATGCCTAAAAATGTTAACTATGTCTCCCTCAAGATATGTTTGCCATTTCTGAACCTATCAGACTATCAAAACCGATTTCCTTCTCGCTATTCGACATCCTTTGTTCGTAAACTGCCACATCTAAAGTTTACAGCAACGATTTTCTTTTTCCTTCATAACGGGATCAATTTGAACCAACATCAAAGCAATGCTATTGAAATAAGCATTTGACAAAATAGTCCAAGGTTGAGTATAGTCAGAAGATGCTAACAAAGGAGTATCTAACACATGGTTTTGATTTTCTCGTAAACAACTTCTTGCGCCATATTCCAGTAGAAATTGGGAGTTTTATCCTTCAGTACATAGAAGAGCATCACAACTATCATGTACATTGTACAAAGGTATGAAGTGTTGAAGGCAGACTGCAAGACCAGGAATCAAGAATGCTCAACGAACAAGACCATTGCTCTAAATCTTCCTTTAGTTAGGATCAGGTACACACCACCATCAGTTATCTTATACCCAAGTAAGGCTACCTCTTTCGTATAAACATTTGTCTTCTCAACTTTTATCCTGAAGCCTTCCTGTGGCAGAAAAGTTAAAGTATATTTGATAGCCACCAAATGCATCACAAAGTGTTTGGCTGAACGATATATCCTAGAAGTAATTCTGAACGTTCTGGTAGCACAACAGATGTAGCTTCTGATTGAGGTTGATGCTAAAGAATGGTGGTTCATCACATATTCTAAAAATCACATGTGCGTGGGTGTATAGCGACCAAAGGGCGTGCTAAACGATGTCACCTTACCCCATACTTTGTGATCCCTATTTGCCAATACGCTTCCTTATATCAACATTTGAAACAATTTTGCAACATATTTTCGATACTTAGATTAGCAGCTTGTTTATTTTATTCATTTAATTGTAAGCAATCACGAATCTGGACATGCCACCCTTCTTAGGTACTAAAAAAGATAGAACACTCCAGCCAGAATTGCTGGGGAATGATGACGTTGAGTTCTAGCATACATTCTATGTGTTCCCGCATCTGCAGTTCTTTATACTTAGAAACTGGATATGGTTTCAGCAACTGATGGATGATCACTAACATTGATGTCAAAAGTAACACCTATTAAGGTAATTTTCGAGCAAAACACGTACAAAAATTTCATCAGAACTTGATATAGCTGTTCCTTTTTATCATCATCAAGTATGTCACACTTGTTAACTTTGTCAAGAATATCCTGTTGTGAAATGCTGAACTCGTCCGATTCTAAGAGCGAAGCTATACCTTGCCTGTTGTTAACATCATCAATTCCTAGCTTATGGTTGAGTTTGTAAACATTTTCAAGTTTGTCACACCAAAAACAAGTGTTATTAGTATAATTTGGTTGTATACCTGAAAATTCCTGGAAACCTATGCTCAAAATAAGAAGATGGATTGGGCACTCCAAAAACATAACGGAAAGGTCTGAGTGGGATTTGCAATTTGAAAAGTGTCCGCAATAAGACCCAGACACTCAGCGTAAAGTGTATCAGCAGCACGAACTCGATACGAACGCGGTGTAAATACTCAATATACATAAAGTAAGTCATCTTTAAGTGAATTACTTGCGTAATACAGTGTGCTTCCGCTATCCAAAAGTTGATCAGCATTTTTCTTTCCAAATTTGCCTACAAAGTAGGCAGGAGGAAGCGGCTTTGGGTTCAGAAGATCACCCAAACAAATACGACCACTTTACTTTATTTAGCTAAGTGTTGCATTGCCGTACAGGCTGTGCAACAAATATGCGAGTATAATATGCATACATAAAGTATGAAAAAAATATTTAAAAAAATAAAAAAATAAATATATAAACAAATAAATAAACAAACTTAAGGATAAACAGCTGAATCAGAACAAATAAGCTCTTTTAAGTAGTAACATACGCACAGGCAGTAATATATAAGTACTGTAAATAAGTTTGTAATATAAGTAATTCAATTTACTTAGCCTAACACAATCACGGTTAGAAACGGACAGTTTTGTAACGAAGAAATGCTATCACCAGAATTACGGACGAATATAAACCTAATATTGGACAAATATAGAACGAATATTAGACGAGATGACTCTCAGTTGGTGTAGACACAGCAGAACCAGAATCCATTTCATCTTCCTTAATTTCTGCGACCACATTGCTACGAGAAGGTGGGTTAACATCCAAATTCAAATGGTAATATTATGTTTACCGTGTGGAATTTTTTTTATAATTCTGAAATAAACCTCCTGAAAAAGATTAACCACGAGTAACACCATTACTGTTACTTCATCAACCATGGTTGCTCACGAAAAGGTCAGCATTACCATGGCCATGCTAATACCATGGCCATGCTAACCACATTTGAAAAATTATTTCCTGAATTAATCTTCAGTACAACTTGAGATTGTTGATGGTTAGCCTTAGAACAAATGTAACAGTCCGCCCAATTAAACAACAAATATTACAGGTGTATTTTGCGTCAAACAGGAGAGCAAATGCTAGAATTTTACTGTGAAGAAAATTTATTTGAGAGCAGAGGCGCATTAGTTTTAAATTTAGTCCAAAATTTTTTCTGTCCACTCCACTAGTCCACTCTTTACTATCAGTTATTACCTAAATAACGGTCTATCATAAGAAAAACTTATGAGACCATAACATATAACCATCATGTAACAAGTTCAGTCTTCATAAGGGGATTTTTAAATTAGAGGATGGCTTTTTTTAAATTCGTTGTCATTATTATACTTACACGGAAATGTAAACTGTAAACATCTTCCTTCAATCATGTCGACACTCGTTTCTGAATAATTTACGTACTGGAAAAAAAAGTTCATCATTAATTGCTCATTTCTGATTTGATAGGCAGCAAGTACATTTACGATATCGGCACAAGTGGGCTTTCAAGTAAATTTACACATGAAAACATACTAATGTCTACAGAGGCATAAGAGTTCTTATACCCAATAGATATGGGTTAGCAGTAAGTTGTGGATGATTTTCGACGATTTCGTTTAGCTAAACGTACATCGATTACACTTTGTTCTGTGTCAATGTCCCGAGAAAGGAAATCGTCCTTATAGATCAGGGAGTCGAACTGTAACCAAACACTATAAAAACCGGTTGAAATAGAAGAATTGTAACTGCAACCAAACCGAAAAACTTACTGGTGGCATTAACCTCAACCGTCACCAAACCGAAATGATATACCGGTTATTATTTTCCATTCATGCTCTGGGGCTTGACGTTGCCTCGGTTAACGATTTGCTCTGCCAGTCATCTAAGCGGAAATTCTTAAATGACGTCATGCTCGAAGGTCGCTCAAGCCAAAGCAATAGACTGGAAGTGGGGGGAGCAGTGGACGCGAAATTCCCGTGTTGGCCAGTCTAATGTAGGCTTACACTATAATAACTTAACAGATGGATAGTGGGGAGGTGGGCAGTGCATCTGTTACCATTAAGCATATGATTATGCATTAACTGAACATAACAGTAAGTTTTTTTGGGTTGTTTGGAATAGAAACAGAATCAGTTTTTACAAAATTTTGCAAAAGGAGGAGTGGGAGGGTCAGTATGTAATTCAACTACCCATCCATGTATTGCAAAGGCGAGGAATGAAAGGATAGGAAAAGAGGAAAGGGGAGGGAGAGGGCAGGAGATGATGGGAGGAAACGGGGAGGGGAAAGGGGAGGGAGAGGGCAGGAGATGATGGGAGGAAACGGGGAGGGGAAAGGGGAGGGAGAGGGTGGGAAGAAAAGTGGAATATTGTAAGATAAACAGCTGGGTATAAAGAAAGGGAGGAAAAGCTGCTATTCTTTTGTGGGACCGCTAAGCAATTTCCCTTGAACAATTTCTGATACTGTAATGCCTTGTCTGGCTTCCGTAGCACATGCTCTGAAAGAATTCTTACTTTTTTTTCATTTAGTTAAAACTAGTTTAGTGAGGAGGACCACAATGTAAACCGTCCGTTAAAATGAGTAAGCTACTTGTTTTACAGTCCTGAACTGTTCAAGTTATAAAAAAAAGCACTTGTGACTTAACATTAAATTTATAAGTTTTGAGAATTTGCAAACTAAATAGGTAAAATCTTAACAAATTTGCAACTAAAAGGCTTCGCAAATTTGCAAACTAAGGCCAAACTTATTCGTCCATTGTTAGACCTAGTTGTTCGAGCAAACACTAACTTTCAGAAAAAGTAGACTAACAAAATTGGGAACTAAGAATTTTGAAGTTTATTAACTTCATAAAAACATTGAAGTAATGTTGAAATAAATTTTATGTAGTAGATTAAGTATTCAATTATGATTATTAAACCGGTTAAACGATAACCAGTTAAACCCAAAAAAAATGTAAATAAAACTGTTCGAACCATAACGGAACCGAAATAAAAAAAAAAGCCGAACTGTAAATGGGCACCGAACCGGAAAAAAAAAAGGTTCGTCTTTCTGTCGAAGAGCAAAACGAAATCACCAGCCTAAGTTATTCTCGATAATGAGCAAAAACACAATGCTTTCATTTTTAATATTGGTTATCAGAATAAACAAACTTAGTATTGTTTTTTTTTATAATTTAAATTATTGTAATGAACAATGAGTATGTTTCATGTGTTGGATGCTTCTTGCTTTGCTTATGCTGTAGTAAAAGCCATGCTAAAGACCTATTTTCCTATATCCAGTGAGCAATTTCGTGTTTCAGGTGTAGTTGTACTTTAGTTATATCCTTTATTGAACAGTAACTAGGGGTCAAGTTAAGGTTAAATACCACTATGGGTATATAGCTGCAAATTTTACAATAAGTAATAGTTAATTTTCGCATCCAATAGAAAATAGTTTTGTCGCTAGTTGGCATTAGCTGAGTAGACTGAACAGGACGGAAAGCTGACGGATCAGACTGGTTTGTTCAATGTTATGCTATAATAAGATAAAATAAGATCAGAAAAAGACGGTGCTGAGCCGAGACTCAAAGGCACCCAACCCATCAGGCACGGGGAAACCTGACAAGCATCAAGTCGAGTCGTAAAGCTATTTAGCGAGAGAAAGAAACAACATGCCCAGGCAGACTGTTCCACAGGAACACCACCCGCTCGATAAAAAAGCAAAAATGGCAGCTGAGGCTAGAAGTCAGACCCTGTGGCTTGATACTGTGACCAGGACTGAAGCAGAAGTTTTGGTAAAACTTGGGGAAGAGTCGAAGTCAAAGAGATTAGAAAGGAGTTGATGCGTAGTTGATGTTTAGGGATAAGGTCGCCCCTGTCATACCTCTCACGAAGTGTGGGGACCTTAAGCTGGAGAAGCCGTCCACTATACGAAGGTCACGAATAGGGAAACACACTTCATGAGTTTTCTTTGCCAGTTTTCGAGTTTGTCTAAGGAGGATGCATGGCAGGGACTACTGATTTGGGAACAATAGTCCAAGGCAGGTCTAACAAATGTTTTGTACGACGCAAACAAAATAAGTAGTAAGATTAGAAAAATTGTTCAACAAATAGTATGCAGTGCGAGTAGCTTTTCGAATGGCAAAGTCGGCATGAATGGTGAACTTAAGTTCGTCATCAGTGATGATACCGAGGTCACTGTGTGAGGAGTCAACTTTCATACACACCCCAGAGACATAGTAAACATGGTGAAGGTTGTTGTGACCGAAGTGTAACACACCATACATTTGGTAGGGCTGAGAGGCAGGGAATTATCAGTAGCCCAGGACTGAATTTAATCCTGTGTTCAGTGTTAGGGTGGATATGAAGAATATTTACTTTCCGAACGCACATATTTACTTGAGTATCACATGGGTGTGTAATGGCTAAATTTTATGGCGTAGCTTTGAAAATTTGGTGATTGTAAAAAGTTTCGGGGTTGTAAGGTTTACCCTATGTTAAAAGCATAGTACTGGATCTACTCCAGGGTGATGCGTACGAGCTTCGCAAATTATCCGAATATCACTGTCACAGTTCTAGAATGGTGCCGTGTTACCATGATGTCACAACCGTGTATAAACTTTGACAGTGGTGTAGCTACAGGGTGGCAAGGGGGAGGAGGGGGCAGAACACAAAGTATGCCACTGCCCCCACCCCTTGACTCAAAGGGCCCCAGAAAGAAAAAATTATTATATTTAAAACAGGCTCTTTTGTAGTACACTAGATATTTAATTTGATATGAACTGTATTTTAAAACTGTATTTGAAGCCTCAGGTCCGTCCATTCCCTTATTAAAAAAATATGGTGGCCCTTAAAAATACGCGTGAAGTGAAAAATTTCTGTAAGCACAAACTTTTTCCAATTTTTTTTTTCAAAACAGGTGAAAATAGGGACCACTTGACTGGAGTACGAAAACTGGACCCAATCTTCACTATAACAAAAAAAAATTAAAAAAAGTATCGACTTAGACAATTCTCAGCTGTTGCTTTTTTATGAGCCATCTGTATATTAAGGAGGGGGGCCGCCAAGGGCTAATTTACCGCGGCCCCACCTAACGTAGCTACTCCACTGAATTCTGACCCTAAAGAGTGAGAATTTGGTATCTTATAGAGCTAGATATAAGCTAGTTGCTGCCAAAACCACCTGGTTGCTGTACGTCAAAATTAACTCTCATGCGTAACTTCATAAAGAATAAAGGAACTAAGTATTTTTTGTTCCTATTTGTGTTAGAGTACAAATGTACTTTACTGTTGCTTTTGAATGACATTATTAATATACATGAAATCAGTGCCTACATTTTATACTATTATACATGTTGTTCTAATATTGCTATTTATGTTAAATTACATTTATTGAGAAAAGGAAAGGAAAAGAAGGTAAAACGTATTACACTTATGGTATTTCTGGATGAGAGGTGGTAGGGTCTCAGTCAAGTTGGCCATGAAAGCTTATATGGTAAGTGACTGGAAAGGGGATCCTGACAAAGTACTTGGCAGTTAGTACCATCATATCAAAAATCAAAACTGGTAAAAGGGGCCGCCAAGTTCCGAATGGTTTGGCCCTTCAAAGGAGTGGTATCAACACACCAAAACATTCGCCAAGTTAATCGCACCACTTAATAATTCAAAGGTTAAATGAAAACTTCAGTTTTCATTTAACGTCCAAAGTATTATTCGGTGAGATTAAGTTGGCGAATGTTTTGGTGTGTTGATATCACTCCTTTGAAGGGCCGAACCATTCGGAACTTGGCGGCCCCTTTTACCAGTTTTGGTTTTTGATATGATATCACGCTTTTTTTTAATTGTGTATTGGCTCAACTCCACTATCGTGCTGATGTATACTGTATAAATGTCACGTCAACAAGAACTTGGTTTTCAACAAATTGCTACTACCTTTTGCCTATAGGCTGAACCATTCTCAACTCAATCACCTCTTTATGGGTTTTTTGGTTTGGCTTTAATTTTGTTGTGATTTGTTTTATTTAGTTAATTTTGGTGTTTTGATATCACGCTTTTGAAGGGCCGAACCACTCTCAACTTAGTTGCCTCTTTACCAGTTTTTTGCTTAGTTTATTTTACTTTGTTTTTACAGTTGGTTTATTTTTCGTGAATTGGACGTGATACAATTTTTTTGCAATGTTGTTTAGATTTATCGTGATGCACTAGTTTGTGTCTTGGCACGTACGTCATTATCCACGTTCTCATTGTCCAAACTTTGGCCGTCCAATGAGAGACGATGCCAACAATTCTAACAATCATGGTTATAACAATATTTTCGTACTTATGCGCCCTCCCACGCCATTCCCGTTATGCCCCCAAGCTCCAAACCATAAGCGGTACACAGTTCGTATTGTACTGCAGCCATTCGCCCAATTTCTTAGCTGGAAGCCTTCCCGTTATTTTGGTATCGATGAATAATCACCCTATGGAAATTAACATGGGGATGAGCGGACTAGCTAGCTAGTAGTTAGCTAGGAACTAGTAACACATTTACAACGTTATTGAGGGTCAGATTTTGCATTGAAAGCAGCTTAGCTGCCATTCCTACACGAGTTAATTTTTGTCAGGTGTGTCATTGCTATCGATTTCAACACAATTTAAGCTTTTGTACCGCATATTTTTTTCCCCCAAGTACCTGAAATGTGCCCAACTATGCTTCAAGATATAAGACACTGACGCTATGGCGCCGCGCTACATTGGTTTACGTGATGTTTGTTGTGATGATTGTTGCCTAACTTGGCGCGACACTAGCGTGTGTCTAGATCCAAGTTTCGAGTGAGAGAAAACTAATTTCTTCAGTGGGTATTGTATCTGCGCTAGACGAAATTTGTGCTCCCCTACAATATCTGGAGGTTTCTCTGCTTGAATGCCCAGATTTGCCTGCTCCCTTACAAAACTTTTATTTCCTTTTACAACACAGAGTAATAAGGTTCAAAATTAAGCCGATTCGTCTATACGATCAGTTTGTTTTAGCTTGTGTAAAGCTCCAAGAAATTTGTTTAAAAAATAGTCTCAAATTAAACTGATTAATACATATGATCAGTTTTCTTTAGATGAGAACATAAGGCTCCAAGAAATTATTAAAAAACAATAAAATTCAGTAGCTTCACTATATGAGTCGTTTAATATAGACGAGCTACGGCTCCAAGAAATTCATGTAAAAAATAACATCGATGCTTTGTTAGCATTACAAACTTGGGTACTCTATAGTTATGATACTTACGGCATTCGCAAACGCCATGAAACTGTTCTTGATGTCTGATCGAATCCAAATTTTTTCTGCGCTGACTTTAATATCCAACAAATCCAACATGTCCACGTCGCATATTGGCCGTTGCATCTTTTTTACATACATTTGTTTGGCATTTATCAGCTCTCGTGTTACTTGGCAGAAGGTCATAGTTGGGAACTGAAGAATTGGAAATGACTGAATAGTGAACACGGGCTTCAATTCCTTTTGTGAGTAGGTATTCACTTCCCTGTAAGTCAGGCCAATAAAAATGACTGTACATATTAAATTACATGTGTACTTTGCGTACTTTGTGATTCCTACTACAGTATATTGCTTTAAATTTTTATCAACGTAACTTTTTGTGATCTTGGCGTATTCTCGTTGCACCATTCGATAAATTG
>JAHWFP010180047.1:0-18725 GCA_023313725.1 Lithobius niger | reverse complement strand
CGATACATTCCCGTGACTACACATACATTTTTCTCTCTTATTAACGATAAGAAAATAGTTTGTCAAAAGAAAGTAAATGCAATTTACTTCGTGTGAAACCTGTTATGTGTGACAAAGTCGGGTTAACAGCTGCTACACAAAATTACGTATGAGTAGTTACGGATAAGTGCATATTCCAATCAACCTTTGTATTTAAAGATGCCTTTCCCCATGTGGGCTTTCCTGTAAGACCCAGTTTTGCAAAATTAGCTATTATGTTGCAAACGCTTATGTTTACCTGTTTTCTAACGTAAAACACCGTTTTGGTACATTCACTCAAACGTATGGAAATGTTGCAAAAGCTATACACGCGCAGGACACACGAAATTAGGGACAGAGTACAAGTCGTTTTGGGACGTCGGACGAAAGTCTAACTGGAAAATCGTCTAATGGGTTAATTGTTTAATATATGCTTAAATAAAAAAAACTGGAAAATCCTTTAAACGGAATATCGTACAATGGATAATCGTCTAACTGGACAATAATATAGCTGCCGTTTCTGATGTCTATGTACAGCCGCAGCAAGCGCGATAGCGTGAGCGAGGGGGGGGGGGGGATGATCGTCTAACTGGAAAATCGCATAGTTGGAACATAATGCGGAAAATCGTCTAACACGAAATTGGTGTAATGGAATATCGTCTAACATCCCTGCCTCATTCGCACTATCACGCTCGCTGCGGCTATACATGTAACACAGAAACCGTAGCTATATTATTGACCAGTTAGGCAATTGTCCATTATACGATATTCCGTTTAGATGATTTTTCAGAGTTTGTATATAGACAGATATTAGACAATGTACCCATTAGACGACTTTCCAGTTAGACTTTCGTCCGACGCCCCCGAGTGGGGCAGGAATATTAGACGATTTTCCATTGTACGAATTTCGTGTTGTGTGACGATTTTCCGAGTGGGGTTAAGGCCAAAGGAATTTGTACGTATCGGTAATTATTTCTAGCAAGAACTTAAAATTCATAAGCATCTTCCTTTTATGCCACTCCTGTTTAATTATTTATTTTTCAAAGAGAAAGAAAACAAGTTTAAAAAAAGTGAACTTCAGTGGTGCAATATGGATATCAATGGCTAAACCAAACCCTTAATTCAGATAAACAATGCTCGCATTATACGTCGGTAACAGGAATAACAACAAATGTAGTTAGAATGGTTGAGGAAACGCGCCCCCCCCCCCCCAACCCATAATAACAGTAATAATTATAATAAAAATGTGCGATTACCACAGAAAAGAGCAAACAAATTTGGTTAGAATAGTTTATAAAGGGGGAGATTTAGGCGTTATTGGCAGGTATTGAACCTTATCCAAACAAAATAAAACACCAGAGAATAATTATATAGGCTAAACATAATTTAAAATTCAAATAAAATTCGCTAAACGTATTTCAGAAACAAGGCGTAATAAGGCACAACAATTTTTACAGAGAAATTATAAAATTCAAACCAACAGGAATGCAAAATGTCATTAATAAAAAGCTGTATGGTTGGTGTAGCCTAAGAGTTTAATTTGTTTATCACTGGTAGGTCAAAACCAATAGGACCTTTCATGTTTTCAGATTTCGTCGTTTGTGTCATTTGAAAGTTATATTCACCGAAACCCCTTGTCTCATTTTCGAACTTAAATCTACAAATAAAGCGTAGGGTGCATCCGCGCAAAATCTGAAATCAATTTGACAAAGATTTCAAAAGTTATCGTGTGTACAGACTAGCAGTAGTTCCTTTGCTCTTTAAATTATCATTAAAATTGTCAAACAGATCGTATGTAGCTATGGAAGGCCCGCGCGGGGGGGGGGCGGAGATGTACTCAATGTAACAGCCCAAGAAAAGAGGTAGGGTATGCACTTTGTATGCACTATTTTGTCAGGTTTCAATTTGTCGGTTGGTTTTTGAACAAATGTAGATACACAGTAAACCTAATATTACTGGCGTAACACAAGGAGAAACAAGGTACTAGTAAAATAGAATTAAAAAAAAGGAGTGAGTTGGGGGAGGAGAACAACCTCATTGTCTTAACAATGAAAAACTATGAATAAAAATTGGTTTGTAGTAATGAATAGTTGCATGATAATGTGTATATTGTTGCCAGACTACAAATGGTAGGCCAAACGCTACGCACGAGTTTTTATAACTTCCTTCCTCTACCCCAGCGACAATGTTGATGTCGAAATCATTTTATTTATTTTTTTTATCAAATCTGACTCGAGCATCTAACACGGCATCAGGTCGGTTACACAAATCCGCACAAAGCTAATCAAGCTGAACTTCAACCTGATACGCAACATGCTTTAATCATGGCAGTTCTACCTCCAACAGGTGCAGCTGGCAAACGCATTGCAACCACGCCCCCTCCCCGCCACTACGACGCTAGAGGGGTTTGTTTTCCGGCAACACACGTCGATGTGTGCTAGGAATCATCTTGGATGAAGATGTGGAAATATTTGGGAAAATGCCAAGTAAACAGGATGTATTACGCCGTTCGTTTAGCCGCTCGACTCTTACCATCCCCACACACGCAGTAGCCAGTTATGAATTTTAAATTTCCACACTAAATTTAGTTTTCCGGAAACAGAACCTCGCGACGTGAACCCACCCTAAATTTCGATCGGTTCTCTTTTCCCCTGCGACCGAGTGGCACGCCAGAGGTGGGAGAGAGGGACGATCGCTCTGCGCAAAATACACCTTTTTCACCTTACGGTTGGCATTTTAAATTCTAAAGCTTTAATTAACCATTAAAAATCATAAATAAAATAATTACAATTAAAATTAAAAATAGCTCCTTTAATGTAACAACGTGTAGCGTTATTTTGTGCACTTATAAACCCTTCCCCATGTTAAAAAAAAAAAAAACCCTGGTTTATTAAAATTCAACCTACCTTGTTCATTCCATTTCCCATGGTGTAGTCGGGGGTACCGCATGAGCGGTCGGTACTGAGATGCAGGTATTAGGTAACACTCGAGTCTCACAATGCCGTGCTTGAGCTGAGCAAGGCCGGCTTCACAATTCGTGTTTGACGACCAATTGACAATCCATCGCATCCTGATCCAACCTCAGTCCAACAGTCAGCGGACAGCACGTCGCTCCACCACGTCCACTCATTCATGGAGACGGCATTGGCTGGCTGACTAGCATTTCTCTTGTGCCGTTCAACCTCATATTCCGTATCACGAGAAACGAAGGTAGTGTGTCTGTCTGTCGGTTGGACGGTTGTCGTAGTTGTTGGCCGGCCGAGTCGATGGTGCTTTCGCTTGCCGCAGAGAAACATGCCGCCTGCAGAGGGCGTACTTGGCCGTGGCGGCAAATTTGAACAGCTGTTTCGTGATTTGGCTCTATTGGTTGGGAGTGGATTCAATTTGACGGTCAAAGGCAGTACACAAATACTGGCTTATAGTCGAATAAAATACTAAGAACTACTAGACCATGCCATGGTGTACCGACCATACGGGAAAATGGGCAATTTTCCGTAGAACATAAATAGTAAAGGGCTACTGGGCTTAAATTGCGGGCAACTTCTATTCTACTTGTTGAATCAATTTGTTTAGTCAAAACGTTAACGTGGCACTATCACCGATTGAAATGCGAACGAAAATACTGTGCCGCCATTTGGCGGCAAGGATATTGTTAAGCTTGTTTGTTAGCGGTAAGGCTTGTTTGTTTTGTTAAAAGAAATGTCGTTATGCATTCCTTCGCTTGGTGCAAGCAAGAGCTAGATAGTAGCGCTAGATGTTGTCAGATTTCGTCTGCTTTCAATCGGTGATAGTGCCATTTTAAAGTGGCACTACCACCGATGGAAAGTCTGCAGAATCTGTCAAGATCCAACGCTGGCTCGTATTATCTAGCTTGTACTTGCTTAATTGCACCAAGCGTAGGAATGCACAACGCCATTTCTTTTAACGAAACAAACAAGCCACAAGCTCCTTAACCACCAGCCAAACATGGTTATTTTGTACCGTATAATCTCGACTAGAGAAACAATCAGATATCACGAAATCTTTAGGTTTTTTTTGTATTGTATTAAATTCAGAAAACTCATTTTGAAAGTGATTTTTAAAATTGTTTGGTATAGATGTGGTTAGGATAGGGTTATACAATTGGTCAATGACTATTTTGATACGTAAGCATTAAATTTCTGTGTCCCTCCCACATTAGTTCCGAATTCAGGAAGGTGGAAGAGAGGACAAAAGGAACAGTGCCACACGTCACCCATTTGGTTAGGTTGAGATTCCAAGACAAACAAAAGCTGCGTCCCATAATGCCGCACGAAGCAAAGGAGCAGGTGACAGTTTTGTCACGTGTTTTTTTTTTTTTTTTTGAGAATGGACAGGATGGATTCAAAACTTGGGACAAACAGATAGTTATTGCGTTAAGACCAAAGGAAACAAAACAGTGGATTCTGGAAGAGGGATAGATATGTGGGGATTTGCTGAGGAGGGGTGGCTGTGATAGAAGCCCATCTTGAAGGGGTGGGGAGGGGGGGGGGTGGAATTGCTGCATTACTCTCATAAACGGTTGCGATTGTGAAGGCAATTGGGGTAGAGGGGGGGGGGGAGAATGGAGAGGTACATAATTGCGGGAATACAACGTCGTAGATATTCTAAGGACTTAATCGTGGTTTGTGATCACCAGCAAACAAAAAAGGAAAAAAGTAAGTTTTAGAAGGCTTGGTAAGACCAACAAAAAAGGAGCCACATTATTTCAATTCACCATCATAAGACAGACCGTTTTCCCTCCTCTTTAACATCCCTTCATCCCAATGATGAAGGGGGGGGGGGGTCCCTTTCAACTGCTAAGGTTATCGCGGTATGGACAGGGACAATTTTGCTAGGAAATACCTACTAGGATGTTTTACAGGTCACAATTTACATTAAGAATAAACTAAATTATTTTGCACAGAAAATGTTACACAATTTAGCAGATTTGCGCAAATAATATCCCGAAGTTCGTGTCACAGGTATAGTTCAAATGTAATGACTTCAGTTGTTTGTTTTTATTGACTCATATAAAAAAGAACTAAGCTTTGCGACAACATACGACTCTGCATAAAAGTGGAATGAAGGGAAGTACTGGTAGTCCCAGTGGTGATTAAACCTTTGCTCCTTAATGTGTCAGGTAGTTACAGGGTTCATGGAGTAAGCCAGAAAGTTTAATTTTTATATTTTTTAAATATTTTATCCTGTAAAGGATGCAGCCTATCTTACCATAAAGTTCGGTGTATGCAAGTTATATGCCTTCAATCCTCCGACAAGACAGTAAGAGGGATGCTTGTACCGAGTGATGCAAGGGAGATAATATAACTAGTCACTAAAATCAGCAGCCAGCTAGAAAACTTGAAAGAAAAACAATTTAACACCTAAACCGATTGCCTAGTTTCCTGCAAGTCTGTCACTAGTAATACCACGAGTTTATAGATACCTAATGTTCGAAGGTGGGTATCCTGGTTCCATTTCTTGTCACTAGGCCGACAGGAATAGAAGCTGCGGGTCTCGCCTGCCAGCTCCAGCACTATTCAATTCATTCAACGTAACCAGAATCTTATTTCACCAAAGCAAACACTAGTAGGCATTACTATCAGCTCATGCGAGAATTAGTCTGGAGCCGGGAGGCAAAACTCGTAGGTTTAATCCCAGCCAGCAAGCCAACATTACTTCAAGGTTCCTTCTATGCTCCTACTTGCCAGTTGACATTTACTCAGATCAATCGCAACACGATCGTGATATTTTTCAACCGTATTTATTAGGCTGCATAAAAATCTATAAGAGATTTCTAATTAGGTTCTTTGGCCACTTTTTTCATAACTGGTCGTTGAACGGGGAAGCACAAGGGAAAAGCGCCACTACGAACAATGAATGGAACATTGGGCGGATTATCTTAAAGACTTAGTTTGCGAGCCCCAACTGTTTAACCGCACGGCTGTAACACTCGTAATGCTACGAGACGATGAGCACGCTGTTGACCATATATAACGCTGAAGCCAGGCACAACCAGGCCTAAACTGGGTGAACGTAAAATTTGCGGCTAAACATGGCCGGTAGATTGAACACGGCGTAATGGTACACGCACCCTGCTGTCAGAAAATGAAACCCAGAAGTGAAAATTATTTTGACTGCTGTAAGCTGTGGATCTCGCTCGTTGTTTGCAAATTGAGGAGTTCTGAATAAAAAAAAAAACATTAAAAACATTTGACGTAGTATTTCTCTTTTCCCGAAAAACAGACTTCAGCATGCTTATGCCAATTTCCATTGGCTTAAAGACTACTTCGGTAACAGGTTTTCATAAAACGATCGCAGCAGTTTTCCCATGTAATAAATAAAAAAAAAAACCCTGTACATCAAGTTACAAAAACACGAAAATTTTTTTTATTTAATTTAATGGTGATTGCATGTTGGCATGTTACAATTTATTGCTTGAACAAGATGATCAGGTTGGTGACTGGAAATAGGGCCCTGGCAAATTGCCCACCAATTAGTGCCATTCAGGGTAAGAGACTATAAGCCACCCTCAGTGGCTGAGATATATATTCTGGACATTATCTCGACCCCTTGAGATAACAGGTGGCTTCTTGGATTGAATCCCCATATTTTCACCTGCGTTCTCCCTCCGTCTTAAATGTCTAGTAAGGTTAAAAAATTGAGTTGTCTCATCCATACGAGTATTAGTTTGCTTCAGCTGGCAAAATACAAAAATAATGTATTAAAAAAATTTAATACGGTATACGAATTCGTTTCGAATCTACCTAACACTGATTTTCAATTTAAATTATAACTCTTTAGCTTCGAAACGTTTTAAGATATAAATATATTCTAAGAATTTGGATTTCACGCCAATTTAAAAAAAAAAAAACACTGTCCAATAAGTGTGAAAGTGTAACACCAGTACTAACTTTATTGCTCAAAATAGAAATACGTAGAGCAAAGTGGTTCAGAAGGGACATAGTAATTTTCACTTACACGGTCTATGGACGGGTACGCAAGGGTAGCCTGTTGTGCCGTGTTCAAGCTTGAGTAAACCACGTATAATAGAGATTTAAATAAATAAAAAAAAATATTAAAAACCCTTTGATCATAGTCAAAGCAGATTAAAACACTTCATAAATGGTGCAAGTCTGAATTATTATGGTTTCGCCTGAAAATAGCTAGATTTTTGCTACCTTTTAGCATGCGACACGATATGATTACCATGACAAGCACTTTTGAGATCTGGAATAATATATATCCCAAGGTTGCTTGATCATTAGTTTCACGCCCAATGAAAGATATGTGAAGAGTGTACTCGCATAAATTCTTTTGAGGGCTTACATGGAAGACGAAGCACTTTGTATTAACCGGCAATTGCCACATCACACCAAGGTGTGCCAAGGAATTTTGAAAATTAATTTTTTGCATTAAAATTAGAAATTTCATCGGAAAGTTTCACATCATTGGCTAATTATGTGATTTTCACATCGCCAACCAGGTTTAACGGCAGCGATAAATATCAGGAAAAAAATGTGAGCAAAGACTGATCCCTGCACCCAGAAGCAGAATATTTTCAGCCGGTCTGCGACAAGCTTTTTGCAAACTAAAAACGGTCTGCGAGAAGAGGGAGGTGTCTGCGGGAAGGGTCTGCAGGAAGGGTGTGAAGATGGAATTTTGCATTGTGTAAAATTTTGAGTTAGGCCTGTTTGGGTTCATGAACTCTTGCAACAACTTGCTAAACAACTTGAGAACGACCAAACCTATCGTCATGACAATAGCACCATTCTAAAGCTTTCGAAAAAACGGTTAAAATGGTGTATTTGAACGTCAAAATTTGTCAATTTTTGGCAAAATTATTGCAAAAAGAAGACCAAGACAGAAAAAGTGCAGGATAAATTGTACTGCAACACTGCCAGCCGTACTGCGACTTGAAGTAGCGTCGCGCGTCGCTCCGATTCTGCTACAGGGTCCCTGCGGAATTGAAAAAAAAAAGGCATCTTCCTTTGAATGGTCAGAATCACAAGTCATAAATCGCTCAAATTTAAAGAAAACAAATACAACTTGGTATTTGAAAATTTTTTATTGGCATGTTGACTAAGGATGTTCAACAAGTCAGCCCCTGCCATCTTGTTCAGCTCTTTCACCCCTCCTGCCACAACATAACGACTAAATTAACATAATACTAGCACTGTTCTTCTGCTGGTATGGTTTGAATCGACGCGCGTTGTTGTATTTGTTTTCATGAGCAATTGTCGTGGATCTGTAGAATGCCACTAGTGACATATTTCACCTCTGAATCTGTAGTATTTACACACACATACTAAACCTCGTAGATAGAAAATCGATTACTAAAGATAGTAGACTCCCATCAAAACCAAGGTTGGTCAGTTTGCCAATTAGCTTCAGATGAACTACAGAATAGAACGCCTTAGTGAAGTGAACAAATATGACGTCAGTAGGGTTACCAATATCCTGGGCCTTTGTTCAAACACTACAACATTGTAAAAACTGGAGGGTGGTAGACCTGCTGTGCAAAAAGTCTAACTGAGCACCTAGTAATATAACATTAAGATATTTCATTAGTGTCTTTGATCATATGTTCAAAAATTCAGTAGGGCACACATGTGAAAGAAATCGGTCTACAATTACTTGGCCCAGTAGTGTTTCCTGGTTTCAAAATGGTGATTACACGTGCCATTTTCCAACAGTTAGGCAATGTCACAGTTTGAAATGATAGCCTTAAGATTCTGTGGGGCGGTTTGCTAAGCTCCCAGGTCATTTTCTTATAAAAGGCGGTCAACGAACATAGGGTCCTACTACATAACAGTACTGTCATTGAAAGTATTTAATATATATATGTTATTGTGCTGGGGAAAAAAAAATAACGTCACTGATTAAGGTTAACCTCATTGGTAGAGGTAACACCATCGGTTACAAGCGGATACCTGAAACAGTTCTAGTTGACAGGATGGATACAGTTTGCAGTGTCAGAGCGGCACTCTTTTCGTCCCGCAGTTTGTTAGTCATTTGCTTTAGCCATACTAATGACCTTGAAATCTTCTTTCAAAGTCATTTAATTTCTAAATCACATATTATGTGGAGGTACACATCGTATTCCATAATGTCCAAAATTAATTACTTGTTCTTTACATTGGCTCTGGTGCTTTAATTACTGAGGATATTTGGCCAAAGCAAATTATCAATTTGCGCGAGTCTTCCAGGTTTTCCAGACCAATTTTGATATTATTGAAGATAAAGAGTGTGATAAGAGTGTAAAATGCATGTGACAAAGAAAAGAAAGATTTTTGAACACAATACCATGGATAGTGGACTTTACCCAGCCATTAAACAAAGTCAACATTCAAATTTGCTTACCTTGTTACCAAATGTGAGCAGGACGGCATGAATTTTCTACGTGTCCGCTCACTCTACAACCATAATTGTATTCTAACACTAAACTCTGTGAAGGATTTGGTCCTTTCATTCATAATTTTTTTTTTTTTACTTTTTGCGCAGGCAATTAAAAATAATAGAATAAGCTTAAGTATATTTATGAACCATGCTTGGATTAGTTATCACATTATTTTGGTGAAAGAAACGACAATACACGGAAATAATTTTATCTTATATTTGCTAAAATTGAAAAAAAATGTTGTACAATGAAAGCAAATCAACTTTCAGTATCAAAATAATCATAAAAATAGCACACTAAGTGGAAACTGTCATAAATAAGATGCTATGCACAAAAGCAGTATGTGAAACATACCAAATTTTTACAAAGCATTTAAATAAAAAATCCCAAAATGTACATTAAAATAATGGCACTCTCACACAGACATAAGCTTACACTACAACAAGAATCAGATCAACGAACAACATCACAACAAACATGATTTCTTTAAGTCTGAGCATTTTGTGTAACCACAGTTATTCTCGTGTCACGTAACACTTTGCATACCCGTACACAAAATTATTTGTACTTTCATGATTTGAGGCAAGTATCAAACATAAATAACACAATATGTAGTCATCATGTCGCAAATGATTGTAGAATCTTAGTAGAGAACAGCAAAATCATGAGATTAATGCGTGACCAACAAGGGTGAAATAAAGTGAACAAATGTGATAATTTTTTTAAAACCTTGGCTACCGACAATCAACTTCTGACACAGCCCAATGTATGTCTAGGTCATACAAATTTCAAACAAAAGCACTTTTAGGTGACACCGCCCCATAGTTCAGTCTGTGGCTATCGTTGGCAGACAGGGACAGGAGGAGGGATGCGGGGCGGCGTCGCAACCACCCCTTCCAAGTCCTTTAGGCTAATGCTCCATAAATTGCTTTACATACATACATAAAGTTAAGGTCTTAAAATGACCTCATGTAAACAAAGAATAAATCACAAGGTAAAAGAAGCAAACAGTTTGCATTAAAGACTGGCCTTGTGAGGATAAACTAATCTGAAAAAGAAACAAAAGACAACTGCCCTGGCTGGGACTCGAACCCTCGCGACCTCACGTAATTTAGAGACATTAAAAGCTAATATGCACACAAAATTTGTCCCTTCCAATCCATATCTTACCCACCCACCCCCAATAAATTCGGTCCCTGGTTACAACCATCATAGCATGACGCATGTATACGTCATCGGGCCCTGTGTAGTTCGTGACGTATTGGACCCTGTATAGATCGTGACGTATTGGGCCCTGTATAGACCGTGACGTATTGGGCCCTGTGTATATCGTGACGTATTGGGTCCTGGAGAGATGCTAGCCATCTTGGATTTTTGCTGGTTTCACAAATAAAGGTAATTATTATAATATAACTACCGCAATGAATTTTTCATGCTTAGTTAATCGATTATCTTGTGAAATAGTGAGGATTTTGACTACGACACAAATATACGTCATTAGGCTGTGGTAAGACATTTTTAAAATAGCCCAATAACATATAGATGTCACAATAATTGAACATATTTTTGTAATACTGTAATTTGTATTTGTTAACAACTTCTACATAACTTCAAATACCGACGGTACGGACGATTTACTTTGGTTTTCGTTCATTTCCACTTACGTAACGCAGCACCAAAAGTGTTCCAGTGTTCCAAAAGTGTTCAAACTAACAAATTTTCGAATGCCTATACTGGCATTCTTCCTCAGGCTTGGGCAATGAGACGCACACGCACCAACGGTCCTACTTCCACTCCGAACGTGACGATTCAAATTCTCCCCCCCCCCTCCCCCCTCTACATTGTATCAACTTTCCAGGTTGCTGCTATCCAGCTCCGTGTGTGTCGCTGTAGCAAGACCGTCCAAGACCCTGCATTCAAGCAAATTAATAAAATTGCGACCCCCGAAATGTGTGAAAAACAGGACACGTAGTGGAAGACGTTTTTCCCAATTACAGCTTCTACAGCGACACACGGAGCTGGACAGCAGCAACCTGGAAAGTTGATACAATGAAGAAGGGGGAGGGAGGGGGGGGGAAGAATTTGAATCATCACATTCGGAGTGGAAGTACGACAGTTGGTGCGTGTCGTCTCATTCCACAAGCCCGATATTCGAAAATTTGCTAGTTTGAAGAAACTGGAACACTTTTGGTGCTGCGTTACATAAGTGGACTTCTACATAAACTAAGGAACAGGCTTTGGGTCTATTGTAGGCGGAGAACATAGAAATTTATTTTAAATTTGTATTTACTCTCTTTTTAGGTAGGCATAAGCTACGTTTCATATTAATTTTAAGATGCTTTCGTTTGCTCCCAAATTTAGTTTCTGTTTCGTTATTTGCAGCCTCTTTCTTCCATTGCGGCCGTAGTAAAATGCCACGTTAGCCGCCGTGGTTAAACTGAAAAAGAACATGCCACCGTCAATAATGCTTACATTGTTTATATTTACTGCAGAGTAGCTTTCCTAGATTTAAAATATTAACAATAAAGCATTTAACTGCGAGCTAAACAATCATCAGTAACGATAGTACTTCACAATAATCAAAAGATTCAAAAGATCCGCGGCGCCCTACGCCGCCTTCTATGACAACATTGAAGCACACACCTCTGGCACGTACTACAACTGCGAACGGTAATTTCTTTTTAAATTAGTTATCACAATTGTAGGTCAGACACTGTTTGCTTGCGTGTAAAGATAGCATTTAAATAATTCTAAAGCTTTCAGAACTTTTAGGCCTAATTTTTATCTGCGTTTTAGTTTCGCAAGCGACTACAAGACAAAAATTAGGCTTATTGCGTTCGAGGTTAAGCCTATTCATTCTGGCAACACGGGATCTGCGCGGGGTTGAGACCGCAGTTTCCATAGCAACTCAGGAATGTTGAAATTATTATACGAAGCCAAATTATTGTTCTGTGTTACGGTGTTCACACGTCGTCTACTGTATGCTTTAGTTTTATATGAGTGTTTCCTCTTGCAGCGGCGATTTGAGGGTCCACATTTGGGATTCTTATTTATAGTGTCAACGCCACTTTGGTTGCCATGTTGGCTGAATTCCTCCAAGCATTCTTATTCACATGAAACGACTGAGTCGTTAACAAATCTATCTGTTTTTTTTTTCATTTGCTTGCCTTCTTCTGGTGGTAAAAGTGCTATAATCAAATGTTATTATTTCGTTGAGTTTTGTCAAAAGAGATTGTTAGCTGTAAGGAAGCAACGATGATTTATTTTGGCGTTTTGTAAAAATTCACTTGATTACCAGCAACACAGTGTATGCTTCGTCGGAATTCCGTAACTATTCACGATTCCAAATTTACAATGGTGAGTGTTAAAAATAAATTCGAAAATTTGCAATTTCTCCCGTAATAATTGTTTGATTTACGGCAAATTTTGGCTCAGCAATGCTTTTTGGGGTATCGAGCGTTGTGCCAAATTTCATTCCAATTCGATCTTTCGTTTGGGCTCCACCCAGACTAAAAATGTGCAACCAACCAACGGACCAACCAACATTTTGCAATTTGGTGTCTGTTATAGGCTACGCTTCGCTCGCTCGCTACGCCAAACAAAATTACCAAAACACATCTTATTGTCTATACCTCTTGGGCTGTGGGTAGGGATTGGAAAAAAGCCCTCGGTAGCCAAGGTGTTAAGTGCTCTAGCGAGCAATACCAACAAGTAATAATAGCAGCACACTTTAAATTCTTCTTAAACTGTCAGGAAACAATGTGTTACAATTTACGTCGATTTGACTGCAGAGTTTATCTCGCAACAGAGAGAATAATTTTGCGAGGAAGATCTTAGGATGTGTTAGAGGCCACAACTCAGTCTACTTCCCAAGCAAATGCAGAATAGTCTTATCTGAGCCGAGTTAAGGTTGTGAATGATCAACAATTTTTTGTGAACTTCAGTTGTAAATTCTAAACTGAACTCGCCGCAAGCTTAGTGGATTTTTACGTCGTTCAAACTTTTTAAAGCACAAAGTTCAGTCATAATTCGGAGAATTACAAATGTATTTACTGCTCAATTTCACAAATACGACTATATTTACGTCTTGCAAATTCAAAGTCATACTTGGGAGAATTACGAATATATTTACCACAAAGTACTGATGCTCAAAACTTTACGTCTGCATTCGATAACTGGACAAGTGTACACAGGCAAAAATTAACTGGATTGTCCAATTGTTCATTTAAAGAATACATATACATATGTATACACACCAATGAGAAAGCCTGAGGTATACAGATACTTCACACACCACAACCTAACATCAAAGCAGATTCACTTTTACACAAAATATAAATAAGCTGCCTGTTACAAAATAAGTCACGAAAAATGTCCTTTTCTACACAAAATATTTTTTTGTTAAAATCCTTTGTACCATATATAGCAATAAAAACTAGAATATTCCAAGTATTGCTAGTCACCCAAGTAAACTTCCGGCTTTTGACAATTTCCTAGCAGCTTGCTTTTCCATCATCAGTATTCTGTGTTGTCATCTTCGCTTAAATTGTCGGCCTGTAATCCTGTTGATCCCCTTCGCCCAATTAGACTATGATTGGTGCTGCGAAGCCTAAAGAAACAAGTAAAAAATACCACGTCACTACCAGAAAGGCTACCGTAATTTAAAAAAGTTAAAACCTCGACTCATGATTGAAGGAAAATACGCTCAATTTCAAAATACTCTAACTTCGACGTCTGTCGAAAATTTTCTTAATGTACACAATTGTCCAAACACCATATAAACCATGTAAAAGTACATATAAATGAATTTGGAAAGTGTTTACTTGCTGTCAAATTCAGCTTGTTTACAACAGACGGTTCGTCGCGTTGTTGTAAATCTTACGCACTTGGATTAACAGGGAGGGAGGAGTACGCACTTGGATTAAACAGGGAGGGAGGAGTACGCACTTGGATTAAACAGGGAGGGAAGAGTACGCACGTGGATTAAACAGGGAGGGAGGAGCGCCATTTGGCCATCAGCTTGTCTTGGAGTTTCAGACGGAATAGGTGATGGATGAATGTTTGTTATGGAAGCTGGATGTTCATCAGCCTCACTCCATTGCTTTCTAAATGTTTAATCTTGATTGACTCCAATGCTCTTTGATGGAAATCTTTTCGAGTTGGAAACAAGCATAGTTTTTGTTCCATCCCAGTTGATTTTGTGTTCTGTATCTTCACAATGGTTGGTAGTGCCGTTCTTCATATCGTGGCTGCGCGTCGTTGGAATATGGTCAAGTATGCGAACATTGATTCCCTGCCTTGTTTCACTGATGCAGACAACCTCATATTGCCTGCATGGGACTTGATAGACCGCACATGGTGTCTTTGAGCAGTTTGGGGCCATGTGCTGTCTGGAGCAGGTTTTTTCTTTTCCACTTTTTCTGGTGGTTACCACTCAAATCTGACTGGTTCGCTGCCTAGCCATGCTTTGTGTATTGCAGCCATGGTTTACACACGTACGGCTGTTAGCTGAGGACAGCACTCTCGTTGGTGGCTCGTCATCAACTTCCTCACGTCTTGGCTGCTGGATGGGCCCAAATTTGGACTCGAAGTTAGAGGAGATCTTTAAGTAGCAGAGATTTATGTTTTTTTCAAGATCCTATGGAGCAGCTCGCTAACATTTTTTTACATACATCAGCCAGATTTTTGGTGGTGCTTGAGGCAGTCGGTGTCCACAAGCGCAGCAGCTCTGGCAATCTTACGATGGCGGTTTTGGCATGCTTATTTGTGGAAGGAGGTCTCACGGATTGCCCGTCTGATAAGGCATGCTAAGAATCCGAACCCGATGTATTTTCTTTCGCTTTTTGGATGAGCAATGCAAGTTGCTTGTTTGAAAAGCTCCTGGCCAGCCTGAGAATCTCCTGCTCGACACTGAAGTGAAGCTGTTGCCTGGTGTGCCCCGAAGAGTATAGTATCCCTTGGTCAGTTGCTGTAGATTTCTGGAAAGGTTGGAAGGAGCGGCACTTGTTCGATGTGGTTACGAAAAAGTAGAGAAATGGGAGGGCCTGGTATATTTCAACTTCATACGCGAAGTAGATGTCATGGTGCCAGTTGTTGATAGCACTGACTGGACCTCATCTTCCTTCTGTATAGGAAAGATATCTTCTACAAAGCGGTCCCAAAGTTTGTAACTCCCCCACCCCTTTCCTCCCCGTGTTATGCACTTTATTTTTTTTATGATTAGTCTTACATAACTGTATTTTTTTTTTATAGTCGGGTTTGTTTCGTTTTGATAGGTTAGGTGTAAGATTGGGCTTGCAAGCCTATTCCTTGCCCTTGTAAACTCTGTCGATACCATTTTGTTGTTTACTTTTTATTATACATATTTTGTTTGCAATAAAGTTTATTATTATTATTGACCCATACAAAACTACTATTCTTTGCATAGTTAGCAATGCAATTAGACAAATGGTCCCTCAGATGAAATTTGAAAATACCATTTCAATTAGGTTTTTTCATCAAATCAAGTAGAGTTCACAAATTTTTATCACTTTGATCCAATACAGATTTGATCCACTTCAATAGATACACGCCAAAAGTCAGTGTGTAGGTTTGCTAATCGATAACTTCAAAATAATTTCCAGAAGACTGCAGCTCATTGGCTTGAAAGTTGAATAGAGATGCTCCAAACCTACCTAAAGAAAACGTTGCAATTTGCAAGTATATTTTGTAAGGTTTCAGAATTATCCAAATTTTAGCCAAAGTTGGACTTAAAAGTGAGTACCTGTTCCAGAACCGTTTCCACAGCTCCAACACTTTTAACGACAAAAATATAATGTGATAATGATACCAATTTTAATGTTGGCCAATTCCTAAAACCAAGGCCATAATTTTCCTAGCTTAACAAAATTAACAAATTGATGCCCGTGAGACAAATACAAAGAAACCAATACAAGGAAATGGCTCTGCGGGTGGATCCAAGCTTTTGTAAAAGGGGGTGCTGCAACAAAATTGTCTTGCCAATTGTCTTCTCTCCCAACTCCTTTTTAATAAGGAAAAAAAAACTAATTCGTTCATAATATTAGGTAAGATCGATTAAGTTCAGATTTTTTTTTTAAATGGCAGGAAGCAGATGCAGGATCTGCCCTTGATATGAATTCTTTTAACAGCCTAAAGTTCTAAAAGACTTTGAAGTGAAGTCTACCACAAAAATTTGCATAAAGTTTTTACCAACGAAATGCATTGGTGTTCAGCACTTGGGACATTTTCTAAAACTGAGATGTCAGTCAGTGAATAAAGGAACCAAATTCACAGATTATGCCCAAGCTTTGACTTCTCATCATACGAAGCTTTGTTATACGCTGAAGAGCGAATGTGTTTCAGGGAAGTATCTTGAATTCGATTTCTGATGTTCTACTTGATGGGCGTCAGCAGGTCTGCGTTGGGACAAGCTCATCATTGAGCAAGCATGTTTTCAGTGGAAAGCCTTAATGGTCAGTGATGAGTCCTCTTTTCTTTTCTTAATCTACCTAATGACTTACATTACTACTGCGAAAGTTAACTATAAATTGTCAGATTATGTTAAGCTCAGAAGAGTTGTTACCAACAATGAGGATCAGTAGGATTAGTTGGTATCTGTTCATCAAATAGTTGAATGGTCAGGCCTGTGGCAGCCGTACATTTCCCAGCAGAAATAGACGGCTGCCGCAGGCCTTTCAACTGTTTGATGAACACATACCAACTAATCCACTGATCCTCATTGTTGGTAACAACTCCTCGGAGCTTAACATAGTCTGACAATTTTCATCTTGGTCACAGCAACCCCAGTTAGTCCCACTTGGTCCACACATAACTTGCTGAAGTTGCTGACGCTAAGAACTTAGGGGTTTGGATTGCTAGTCATCTCAAACCATCGTACTGTCCACTGTAGGACGATTGTCAAAACTGCCAGGCAGCAAGCTGCAATGATTAAAAGCTGTTTCATTTCTAAGGATACCCCAATATTGGCTTGGGTTTGGAAGGCATTTATCTGCCTGTATTTAAATACATCAGTCCTATTTGGTCTCCTTTTGCTGGAGACAGACTGTGTTGGGTCAGTATAAACATGCTTTATGAAATACTTACCTGTCTCCAGCAATTGTCCTTCACTGATCGTTTCAAAGTTTACAGCTCGACTCCTTGAAGCTCTACCATTTAAATGGTGGATTTGAACTTCCTACCATCCAGTTACGTGGATGTTTTCCCAGAACCTTTCTTTACCATTACGGGTATCACTTATACCGGAGGACGTCCTTCTAAGCTTGATGTTAATGTGGTCAGAACCAGTTGTCATAAGCACTTATTTGCCAACGGAGTTGTCCGAGTCTGGAACAATCTTCCTGTTGACATTGTTTTGTCTTCCACAGCCGCAATTTTTAAACATCACCTGCGCTCGGTGGACTTGCCCGCTTATATTAAGGTGACTCAGCCCTTTCTAATTAGCAATTGTTTAAAGGCAACGAATCTAATTATTACTATTATTAGCATCACATACGAACATTGAAAGATCAACCCTCACCAGATTCAATATTAAGCGGCATTACTCACCGTGTTTGCAAGTGTTCGACTTGCACCTGAAGGTTGTCTGCCTGCTCTTGCAATTCGTCATTGCTTCTTTGGAGTTTTCGAATATTGTTCGTAGCGCTATCCACCTATAACACAATCATCAAATAGTCAAACTCTGGCAGCATTTTCGTTAAACCTTCAGGCTGGCAATACAGTAGCAATTCCTACCTCATCCTCAGCAACTGCAAGTTCTTTTTTTAATTCTTCCACCCTTGATCGTAATTTCTTCACCTCAGATTCGTACTGTTCCGCACGACGGATGGCATGGCCTAACTCAGTAGTTTTATCTTGCAGCACTTTTTTGAGCTTGTTGTGAGCATATTTCAGTTCAGCCAATTCCTGCAAACGTAAGTAAAAAAACTTAGAAAACACTAAATAGGCTAACAAAAAATAAGATGTAAAGTGCAAACCTAACAAGTCAAAACAAGTTGACTAATCCGGTGCGTCAAACAACATATTTATGAGTTTAAACTACCTTAATATTAACATTAACCCTTTGAACGGGCCACGTATAGTATGCACACGTAAGGACATGCACCAGCCAAAACCTGATACAGCTCAAACAAGATTTTTTCTTGCAATTCATCAGCTTAGTACACAAATCATACCTCGGTAAAGACAAAATGCACGAAACTACAAGAAAAACACTAAATTAAAATGTTCTTTTAAATTGCCCATGACTTTCAGTCAAAGTCTTCAGAAAAATGTGCACTCAACACGAGTCACT